>JADRCC010280858.1:0-14132 GCA_019843855.1 Hylomyscus alleni | reverse complement strand
AAAAAAATCATCTGCTCCTACTACAAAAGCCTATACTCAACAAAACTGGAAAATCTAGATTGAATGGATGTTTTTTCTAGACAGATACCACATACCAAAGTTAAATCAAGAGCAAGTAAACTATCTAAACAGGCCTATATCCCATAAGGAAATAGAAAAAGTCATTGAAAACCTCCCAAACAAAAAAAGCCCAGGATCAGAATTGATTTAGTGTAGAATTCTACCAGTCCTTCAAAGAAGACCTGATACCAATACTCCTCAAACTATTCCATAAAATAGAAACAGAAGGACAGAAGGAACACTACCTAATTCATTCTATGAAGTCACAATTACTCTGAAACCTAAACCACACAACGGCCCAACCAAAAAAAGAGAACTTCAGACCAATCTCGCTTATGAATATCGCCACAGAAATACTCAATAAAATTCTTGAAAACCGAATCCAAAAACACATCAAAACCATCATTCACCACAATCAAGTAGGCTTCATCCTAGGGATGCAAGGTTGGTTAATATTCGAAAATCCATTAACATAATCCACTATATAAACAAACTCAAAGGAAAAAAATTACATGATCATCTCCTTAGATGAAGAAAAAGCATTTGACAAAATACAACACCCTTTCATGTTAAAAGTATTGGAGAGATCAGGAATTCAAGGCCCATACCTAAATATAATAAAAGCAATTTACTGCAAACCAACAACCAATATCAAGTTAATTGTAGAGATACTTGAAGCAATCCCACTAAAATCAAGGACAAGACAAGGATGTCTACTCGCCCCATATCTATTCAATATAGTATTGGAAGTGCTAGCTAGAACAATAAGATAACAAAAGAGATCAATGGGATACAAATTGGCAAAGAAGAAATAAAGGCATCACTATCTGCAAATGATATAGTATACATTTATATTATATACAAATGTATATAGTATACATTTATATTATAGTGACCCCCAAAACTTTTACTGAAGAACTCCAGCTGATAAACAACTTCAGCAAAGTGGCCAGATAGAAAATTAACTCAAATAAATAAGTAGCCTTCCTTTATACAAATGATCAACAGACTAAGAAAGAAATTAGGGAAACAACTCTCATCACAATAGCCACAAATAACATAAAATATCTTGGGGTAACTCTAACCAAACAAGTGAAAGACCTGCATGACAATAATTTCAAGTCTCTCAAGAAAGAAATCAAAGAAGATTTCAGAAAATGGAGAGATCTTCCATGTTCATGGATTGGCAGAATTAACATAGTAAAAATGGCCATCCTACCGAAGGCAATCTACAGATTCAATGCAATCCCCATCAAAATCACAACACAATTCTTCAAAGACATGGAAAAAGCAATTCTCAAATTCATCTAGAAAGGCAAAAAACACAGAATAGGGAAAACAATTCTTAACAATAAAGACATGGCTGGGGGAACCACCATCCCTGACCTCAAGCTTTACTACTGAGCAATAGTGATAAAAACTGCATAGTATTGGTAAAGAGACAGAGAGACAGGTTGATAAACAGAATAGAATTGAAGACCCAGAAATAAAACCACACACTTACGCACACTTGATCTTTGACAAAGAAGCAAAAAATATACAATGGAATTAAGAAAATATCACTGGTCTAACTGGCTGTCTATATGTATAAAAATGAAAACAGACCCATATTTGTCACCTTGTACAAAACTCAAGTCCAAGTGGATCAAGGACCTTAACATAAAACCAGATACACTGAATCTAATAGAAGAGAAAGTGGGAAAGAGCCTTGAACTTATTGGTACAAGGCGAAATTTCCTAAACAGAATTCCAATGGCTCACACTCTAAGATCAAGAATTGATAAATGAGACCTCATGACACTTGAAAGCTTCCGTGAGGCAAACAACATAGTCAATGAGAAAAATCAGCAACCTACAGATTGGGAAAAAAAACTTCACTAACCCCACATCCGATAGAGGGCTAATATCCGAACTGTATAAAGAACTCAAGAAGTTAACCACCAAAAAACAAACAACCCAATCAAAAAATGGGGTATAGAACTAAACAGAGAATTCAAAACAGAGGAATCTTAAATGGCTAAGAAGCATCTAAAGAAATGTTCAAAGTCCTTAGTACACAGAGAAATGCAAATCAAAACAACCCTGAGATTCCACTTTACACCAATCAGAATGGCTAAGATCAAAACCTCAGGTGACAACACATGTTGGCAAGGATGTGGAAAAAGAGGAACACTCCTCCATTGCTGGTGAGATTGCAAAGTTGTACAACCACTCTGGAAATTAATCTGGAGGTCCCTCAGAAAATTGGAAATAGATCTACCTGAAGAGCCAGCAATAACACTCTTGGGAATATATCCAAAGATTGCCCTACCATGATACAGGGGTACATGCTCCACTATGTCCATAGCGGCCTTATTTGTGATAGCCAGAACTGGAAACAACCCAGATGTCCCACAACAGAGGAATGGATACAGAAAATGTGGTTCATTTACACAATGGATTACTACTCAGCTATTAAGAACAAGGACCTACTGAGTTTTGCAGGCAAATGGATGGAACTAGAAAATATCATCCTGAGTGAGGTAACTCAGACCCAAAAAGACCTGCATGTTATATACTCACTAGTAAGTGGATATTAGCCAAAGTAAAAAGTACAGAATACACAAGATACAGTTCACAGAACTCAAAAAGGTCAACAAGCTGAAGTACCCAAGTGAGGACTCCTCAGTCCCACTTGGGAGGGAGAAGAAAGCAACCACAAGGAGGAGGGAGGGGGGACCTGGAAGGGAAAGGGGTTGGGGGAAGGGGAACCTGATCTGGTATTGAGTGAGGCAAAAGGACTGAAGCCCTGTGGGCCAGCAGAAAGAATTGAAACAGGCAACCTTGAGAGGTAGGAGGTTGGGGAAACCCTCCAAAATGCACCAGAGACCTGGGAGGTGAAAGACTCTCGGGACTCAAAGGGGCCCTAGATGAAATGTCCTACAGTGGGGAGAGTGAACTTGTAGAGCCCACCTCCAGCAGAAAGACAGAGCATCCAGTGAGGGATGGGGTTGCCATCCCACAGTCACATCTCTGACTGATAATTGTTCCTGTCTGAAAGAATTACAGGGATAGAAATGGAGAGGAAAAGAAGGTCCAGCAACAGGTCCAAAGTGGGATCCAGCTCAAGGAGAGGCCCCAAGGCCTGACACAATAACTGAGGCTATAAAGCACTCACAAAAAGGGACTTATCATGACTGCCCTCCAAAAGACCCAACAAACAGCTGAAAGAGTCAGATGCAGATATTTGCACCCAACCAATGGACAGAAGCTGTTGAACCCTGTGGTTAAATTAAGGAAAGGCTAGAAGAAGCTGAGGAGGAGGGTGACCCTGTAGGAGGACCAGTAGTCTCAATTAATCTGGATCCCCCAATATCTCTCAGACTCTGGATCACCAACCAGGCAGCATACACCAGCTGATATAAGGCCCCCAACACATATACAGCAGAGGACTGTCGGGTCTGTGTTCAGTCAGAGAAGATGCATCTAACCCTCAAGAGACTAGAGGCCCCAGGGAGTTTAGAGATCAGGTGGGGTGAAAGGGGTGGGGACATCCTCGTGGAGACAGGGGACAGGGAGGAGGTATGTGATGTATAACAATCAGAGGAGAGTGGACTTGGAGGGGACTAAAATCTGGAGTGTAAAAAAAAGAAAAAATATAATAATAAGTATCACCCTTACAGGGTACCCAAGTTCAGTTCCCAGAATCCATGTCAGGCGCTTACAATGGTCCGAAACTCCAGCTTCCTGGGGTCCAAGACCCTCCTCTGGCTTCTTTAACCACCAGTGCTCATGTATACATAGCCACATACACATATACCAACTCATAATAAACATATTTAAAATGATTTTTAAAAAACTTTTTTAAAATTGGGCAGTGGTAGCTCACGCCTTTAATCCCCACACTTAGGAGGCAGAGGCAGGCAGATTTCTGAGTTTGAGGCCAGCCTGGACTACTGAGTTAGTTCCAGGACAACCAGGGCTATACAGAGAAACCCTGTCTCGAAAAACAAAACAAAACAAAACAAAACAAAAACTTTTTTTTAAAAAAAATCACCCAATACTAGGAGAGTAAAAAGTAAAATTAAGCACTTACAAAGGGCTGCGGGCATATCTGAGTGGCAGAGCTCCTGCCTGGCACACTTGAGGCCCTGGGGTCTGTCTCATGTACTAAAAACATAGGAGAATAAATATCTACAGAATTTGCTTAAGTCGTCCACAGAACCCCCTAGAAACTTAAAACAAATTTACTGTTTCTCCAAGCTTAGATGGAACACCAGTGTAGACTGTGTTGTCTCCATGGCATG
Organism: Hylomyscus alleni; assembly: GCA_019843855.1. Taxonomy (NCBI): domain Eukaryota; kingdom Metazoa; phylum Chordata; class Mammalia; order Rodentia; family Muridae; genus Hylomyscus; species Hylomyscus alleni. Next base: position 9,786 of record JADRCC010280858.1, on the reverse strand, counting down.
ATCCTGCTTTCAGTTTTAGAGAAAATACATTTAATGCAGCAGGAAAAATGACCTACTGAATGATGGTGCACAGGACAGACAGCGGGGATGCCCTAAGTTTGCCTTCCAGTTTAAATGCTTGCTGTAATGCATTCCATTAAGAGAGATGGAAGACAAGAATTCATTATTCCCCTTTAAAAATACTATCAATTATCAATTGACAAATAGCATGACACTTTTAAATGACCTAAAGTAAATCCCCCAAAGCAACTGCCTGCAAGATTGTATGGCTGGGTTGACGCTGAGAAAGATGAAACTCTAAAAATCATTAGTAACAGGACTCATCTTGTCAGAGCCAGCACGTTAGTTAGAAATGTACACATTTCATTGTCCTTCATTCGCTCAGTGCTCAGACAGGCTTTAGTTTTTAAATGAACCTGAAAGTATTAAGAGATTAGAATGTTGTTGAATGTTTTCAGAGAACTGACTTGTACCAATTATATATACACTTGTCCCGTCCTCTCCTTCCCTCTCCCTATCTCAACACACACACATACACATACCCATTTTACTACTAAGAATATCTCACAAATTCTGATCAAAACAAGAATAGAGACCCTTACCCAGAATCCCCAAAGAGACAAGAGTCTAATGTTTCTGGTGTTGCAATGGCTGAGGATTCTGTAGGCAGGCAATGAACCCACCTGTTCAATTGCTTGCAGCTAGAGGACAAAATTCAAATAACATTGCTGTGTAGGTGTTGGACTGGCACTTGGCCACCCGCCAGCCTCTGAAGATTCGTTTCCCTCCAGGTGTCCTCTCAGCACATGGCCTCTCCATCCTCTCTGACGACACACACAGAGTTCTCTGCTGTCCTCTCTTTCAGGCAGAAATAGTCAAGAACTGGCCTGGCCCCAAGCCTCTTTGTTACGCGCTTGGCTTTTAGGAAATTGAAATGACTATTTCAGCCTTCACCTGACACTGAGGTTCAGGTTCTACTTACTAGATGGTTCCACCACTATGGGTGCCCCTTAGCCAACCAAACTTCACTAGGAAAAGGAAAAACCATCATGCTCTCCACATCCGTGTATTTCAGCAATCACCCAGGTAATGACACTAAACGACTAAGGCTCAGTGCATACCAGAGATCTCAGCTGAGATATAGCCCCAGTCATTATCAAACCGTAGTATCTATACCACACAATTCTCTCCATCAATCTCTTACACAAAACAGCCAAATCCCCTAGCCAGTTCCTTTGCTATTCTTCGTCCCTAATAATCCATTTCTATCACTGGCCAGAGTGAGTATTCCAAAAATAAGATGACATTACCTTCTCACTTGATACCTCTTGTGGCTCCTGTTCCATACACACTAGACTCTTTGCCCAGGGGTGCCTGCACTCTCCCCTCTTCTGCAGTGTGGCCCAGTGGAACCTCCTGCACCCTATTCACTCCCTTCTCAATGCCTTTGTTATCAACCTCCCTTCCCCTCAGAGTTCTTAGTTCAAACCTGCATTTGGTTACCCCTTACAAACTGCTGTCTCAACTTGCTTTTATGTTTTTGTAATAAAGCATTCTGATGTAAAGCAACTTGGGGGGCAAGTTTTATTACATCTTATAGGTTAGAGTTCATCATCAAGGGGAGCTAGGGCAGGCGCTCAAGCTCAACCTGAAGGCAGGAACTGCTGCAGAGCCCACGGAGGAGCACTCTCACTGGCTTGCTCCCTGTGACTTGCTCAGTCTGCTTTCGTATACAGCCCAGGGCCGCCTGCCCATGGGCAGCACTGTCCATGCTAGACTGGGCCCTCTCACATGAACCATCATGAAGAAAATGCTCCCAAAGACACGCTCACAGACCAATCTGAGGGAAGCATAGCCCCAGCCCAGGTTCCCTCATCTCAGGTGATTTCAGTTTGAGTCAAATTGAGAAAAACCAACCAGCACATTCTTCCTAGCTCATATTCTTCATCCTTCAGGGCTTTCAGGGTTCTATTTAAAGCAACCCCACCTCACATGGACATAACTATTACCTAAAAATTTGATTTGCCTCATGGCAAGGAGTGTAGCACCCATTTCCAACCAACCAAATGGTCCATTGCAATTAAAGTGTCCCACTGGAACAGAAGTTGCAAATCCTAAGCAGATAGGTAAACCCACTGAAGCTCATGCAGGGATCTGGATGGCTCACTCCACACTCATTACTGATAACGAAGCTTGCCACCATTGTCAGGAAGCCTCTATGCACTGCCGTGCAACTGCACTGGAGCAGAATACTAAACCGAATGACCTATCGGGATCACATACAAAAAAACAACAGCAGATGGTCCTTACACTTCTCTAGTTAAAATTAAAAACAAAAATCATGCCACCAGAATTCCTCTCAAGTTGTTGAGAGCAAAATGTCTGCGAACCATATGGCCTGCCTATTAATACACTGACCTGTTCCCCAAGAACTGCTCTCTGCAAGCAGCTCAACTGCGAAAGACAAAGGGAAGATGGTGTTCAGAAGATGAGTACCAAGAATAAAGAAACATAAAGTGAATTGTTCTTACAAATACATCATTAAGAAATCCAAGAACAACCTTAAAGAGTGAACAAGAGTTGTGACCAACAGTGTCCAGAATTTTGAATGTTTTTTTCCCTATCTTCATTCAGAGGGATCGGAAGGCTACTCTTCCCACTAGAGAGAGGTGCTGGTTGCTGAGAGCACTCATTCGTCATTGCTTAGATGACTTCTGCAGGAGAGAATGAATTCTTTCAACTTCAACTGACTTGCTCCATGCTGACTGTCTGAGCCACCCATTTATGCTCCATCTCACTCCTCAGGAGGACTTTATTCGATATTACCATCTGTGTGTCACAAAGTGGAAAGCTCATTTTCAGCTCTGTGCTTTGAAGAAGTACCTTCGTGACTTTGATTTTCCAGTGTTCTTCCTTTACAGGGTGCTCTCTTCCTAAGTGATTTACTTTTTTTTTTTTTGGAAAGCAAGAGAAGCCAAAGAGTATGGTGTTTTTAGATTAATAGGAAACACTAAAGTAACTTGATCAATGTGGTAGCAAAAGACAAAGGACAATTCAGTGTTAGACATGGGCATAGTACTAACCTGGAGCCAGAGGAAGGGACGTGAGATCTGGGAAGAAGTCAGAAATGCAAGAAAGCAGGTAAGCAAGCTTATGGCAAGACTCTTACCAACAGAGAAAAGGAAGACAGATAGACAGACAAAACTCAATCAGAGGCAAGGAAAAAGACAGATGTAGGCTTCATAAGAGAGAGTCAGAAAAATATTAAGAAAAATTCTGGAATTGTTCAGCACCCAAAGGCCCTTCACAGAAGAGGCACTGGGAGACGCAGCTAGGTAGACAGCAGTTTATGCCTGAAGAGGGCAGCCAGGTAGGCAACCAGTACATACCTGGGGTCTAGACTCTGGGCCACTACCTAGAACACTAAAATCCTTGCATTAAATCACTCAAACTCTATGAATCAAGGAGACAAAGAGTCTCTGGTCCTTTCTTAAAATATTTCCTTGTTCTGTTTCCAGTGAACTCCAAATGATTTCTGAGTACACACGACTAGTTGGGCCAATGAACAAAGAGCCAGTGCTGTAGGCGCTGCAATCCAGCCGAACATGTATGGCAGCCTTTCAATCTGCTTACCCTGAAAATGCCCATCTCCATGAGCCTGCTGTGTGCAGCCAGCAACATCTCTTAGAAAAAAGTGTGCAGTATCAGCTTTAAGCCCACCTCCCTGGAACATGCAACTTAGCACTATTTCCAGAATAAGACAGACAAGGCCCAGCCTAAGGCCGCTCTGTCTCACTTTGGAAGTTGGTGTCCACCCTCCAAAGCACTTTCTTTCTGTGAGAAACAAATGGAGGGACAGGTGTACTTGTTTCTGAAAGCTGTTTGGGTTTATTTTTAATTGAAGGACTCTAAAGATACCCAGGATTGATACATCAGTAAAGCATCATATTAGCATGCATGAGGAGAAACTAAACTAGGAAGGGCTTTCATAACAGTCTGAAAGGATGTTTCCAAAACACTAGCTAAAAAGCCCAAGTCCTTGGGCTAACACTAATGCTCACTCTTTACCAATGTGAATAGTCACCAGAAGCTCGAGGAGTTGTTTGTTAAAATATAACTGACACACAATCAACTTCGTCCCGTTGTGCAATACAGTGCAGGGAACATTCAAGTCCTACATTACCATCTAAGCCCAGAGCCTTCCTATCACCCTCAGAAGAACCCCTTACTGGGTTAGCAGTTGGTCACCCCAACACTCTCCCTTGTTCTAGGCAACCACTAGCTCTGCCTCCAGACTTCACAGAACTGCCTGTCTTCGGTATTTCACATAGAAGGGGTCCTAGAGTGTGGCCTTCTGAGCAGCTTCCCTCACCATCCACAGTGTATCATGGCTTCATTTCAAGGCCAGACAATATTCCACTGGTTGGATATATAATACTTTATGTACCATTCATTAACAGATGGAACCATTGTGTTCCATTTTACTTTGGGGCTATTATGCATATTCACATACAAGGTTTTATGTGAGTGTAACTTCCCTTTGGGAATGTGTCTAGGAGTGGACCTGCTGGGCCATATTATAACTCTATATTTAAGTTTAGCTTTGAAGAACTGGCAAATTATTTTCCAAAGCGACTGAGCCATTTACTCTTCCCACCAGCAGTGTGTGCAGGTTCTGGGGTCGCTGTGTCCTTGCCAACACTTTCTGTTGTCTGTCTCCTTTATTACAGTTCTCCTGCAAAGCCAACAGAAGCCACAATTCAGACTTCCTGTGAGGATCAAATACAACCATGCAAATAGAGGGTCTACTACCAAGCCTGGTGCTGGAGAAGATGCTTGAGATGGGAGCAGCGTTATTCTCTATCGCAAGGTTTGAGGCCTGATGATCAACTAATACCAAGAGCTTGAATTGAAGCAAACTTCCCAAGTCATGAGCTGTCAAGGTAAAGATACAGAAAAGTGAAACTTTCCCTGCACCTGCTCAGAACTTGGCACCCTATTGCCCTCTTAATACCCAAATGTGGAATCATATCTTGAGCTCCCACAATCCCACAGGCCTGTGACTCCAGGCCTTAAGGCTCAGTTCTTAAGAATGAGGAGTGGGCACAGACACAAAACAGTGGGTTTTTTCCCAGAACAACTGTCTACATTTTTTTCAGAATAATTAGTGGCATGTTCAGTCACAAAGCCCATGCAGGAAAGGTAAAGAACTGGGTCTGATACAGGAGCTCATAGATTCAATCACTTTGCTGTTATAGCTTTGGGGTCTTCGAGACACATGAGCCAAATACCCACTGCCACCTTGCAGCAGAGTTCTAGGAACCTGACGTGCCCCTCAGTCTTTCCAAACCAGTCTGACCTTCCACTGCCAGCTCCTGCATCCCTTGGTCTGTTGGCTGTGCCTAGCACTCATAACTAACAAGTCGGAAGGGCTGTCTAGGCCTCCAACCCAGCAGTCCTTAGCCAATGGCAGATAAGACTTGTGAGCCAGTACTTCAGCTGTCAGAGCCAGGATTGGTCTGAAGGGTCACTGGGTAGGCATTCCAACTGGCCCCTGGAGTTCCATTTGCTCACCGTAGAGACAACACCGCGGCTTCCTTTGCTCCCTGCCTCACTTCCCTCTTCAGGGTTTCTTGGGTTTACTTCTCAAAGTATTTTATTCTGCATTTTATTCTGGTCTCCACCTGTGCTTCTAGAGAACCCCAAATAAGGTAAAAACCCGGATACTTTGCTCCTTTCTGCCTTTTACTTTACACTTGCACTAGGTGCAATGGGAATTCAGACTGCTGAAAATCACTGCCAAATATGTGGCCGTTACCCAGTATCACAGGCAAGGTGAGGAAGTGCAGAGAAGAGGAGTGGAAACTCAAATCACTGTTAAAGTTCACTGAGCTGATCCAGGACAAAGGCAGATGGCTGTATTGCCAGCAATTCAAGAGGCTGGAGCAAGATCACCTCACTCCAAGATCCACGGCCAGTCTTGGATCCTGCAAGACCTTGTATCAAGGCAAAAAAAAAAAAAAAAAAAAAAAAAAAACAACCAGTTTTGCCCTAGACCCTGGAGGGAAAACAAGACTTTTTCTTCATCCAGGTGCTGGTCACCTGCCAAGCTGGAGACATGTAGGGGCACACTTACCCAGAAGATCGCTATGCCGTAATTTGTTTAAAAGCACCCTACTAGCTGCTGAGGGTCTAGGACTAACATGGTACTTGGGCACCAAGGAGGCTAGTAGTGGGATGCTAGGACCTCATTATAGGATGCAGGGGTAGGAGAGATGAGCTATATCTCCCTTTAAGTCAGAAAGTCTACATTCTCCTTTCACCACCCCTAGATTTTAATAGTCCTAGGGGCTCTCTGTCTTCCTGAACCTATTTATCTCTCTTTACTGTTCATCTACCCTCTTCTTTGTCAGGAGTTGCCAGAAAGTTCCCAAAGGCAAGGGGAGGAGGGCTCTGAGCATGAGGGCAAACTCCCCGTACCTAGAAGTGACCAGCAGTCCGCTCATCCCCATTCTTGTCCCGCCATCCCCAAGGCCCACCAGTCTCTAGCTGCCTAACAAGGGGACTGTAAAACCAGGCTCCTCTTCACTCCAGCTGCATACTCACTTCCTTGCCTGCGCTGGGATGATGCTCTGAATGGGGCTGGAAACACTAAGCCACAGAGCGCCCACACTGCTGCCCCTCCCCACACTGGCTCTCTGCCCTTAGGAAGGTGCTGGCTGATGCCAAGGCTGCTCGTCCACAAAGCAGTGCCCAGCTCCCAGTGGAGTTGCCAAGGCAATGCCAACCACTTCACAGATCGAAAAGGAACAAAAGCAGCACACAAGAATGAATCTAGTAAAGCCTTCTTCCTGCAGGAAACCAGGCTGCAATTCTCTCCCTCCAGCCAAACTCCCTGCTGCGTGGACACACAGAAACTGTCAAGATCGCAGACAGCTACGGAAAAATATTCTGGGAGGCATACTGCCAGAGCGATAATAAAGAAATTCAGAATTATCGCTTGGCTAACAGGAAAATGGAAACAGAAGGATGACTTCTTTTAAGGAGGATAATGAAAATTGTATCAAAGACATGGTGATTTTTTCCTTCCAATCAAAGCAAGATGCACTCCTTCCTCTCTCACCGGCCAGGATGCAGAAGAGAACAGAGGAGGTCAGAATGGCTGTTCCTTCCCCCGAAGCTTGTTCCTCTCATTCTAGTGAGCCAAAACACTCACCTGTGTTTTCCATTTTCCCTGAAAATGATGAATCTCTGTAGCTCTAATACACTGTTATAGTAATGGAAGGCGGGAGTCTTAATGCTCTCATACGTGGCTTCTGCCTGAGGCATGTGAAACTCCAGAGAAGGCAAGCTTTAGGCTTCAAGAGTTCACTGTTCACTGAGTATGAACACTCAGGGAAGGGGATAAAAATCTCTGCTACGGTTACCTCAGTAGATCTGGTACTAAATCAAGTCTGAGAAAATAATTTATCTTTTCCCTCAGAGGGGAGGCAGAAAATTTTTTTTTCACTAAAAACAAAATGGAGAAATTATTTTTGCCAGATACACAATAACAGGAAATGTCTACCTTCCTTTGAGGGCATGGCAGCCTAGCAGCAGCTGCCAGGAGCAGCAACACATACTCAGTTTGAAGCAGCTGAGGCCTGTGGTGGCACACGCACCAAAGCCACATGGCTGCACATGTGACGTTGATATGAGAGCTTGTGCCCAGACCATCACCTGATCAGCTCAGCAAGCCACACTGCAGGTAACTAGAGAGGAGAATTAGTATTTACTCATTATCTCACTAACGGGAAACAGCTCACGTAGTAATAATTACCCAGCGCACCAGATGACAACTCTACTGTCACGGTATGTTCAGGTGCCTCGTTTCTGGTTGCCTTTCTGAGCTATGGAAAGGTTAGCCTCCCTTTCTGAGAAGGAAATGGCTTCCAAGGATATGTAGAAAGTGGTGAGGTGAGCTTAGAAGAGCACCAGAATTCTGCTTCCATGCCAAGTCTGCCACCCATAAGAGGCATTTTGTCACTGTTCCTCCAGGAACACATATATTCCTCATCTATGGATTTGCTAAGAAGTTCACACATTTGACCAAACCTGTGACCTTATACAACTTACCTGAGGGCCTCCTCCTCTATAGAAAATGAGAGGTGGAATTCCTCTGGCTCTAACACGCTATGATAATAGAATGTGTCATGTTCAGAACATGACATGGCACAACTCAGAACGCAATAGCTTGCTCTTCCCTGTTAAGATAACTTCATAACTGCAGAAAGAAGTCTCCCATGAAGATGACACTAATTAAAGCCAGCAGAAATTAGCAGGCTCGGGCAGCTCTGTCTTGATGGCTAAAGGCACACACACTTACACACACAGATACAGAGTGAAGATTCATGGATGCTCGAAATGGAAAGCTGATGAATATAAACTGCAGGACTTCTGCAGCTGATGGCATTTAGGATGGAAGGGCTGAATGTGGGCAGCATGACGCTTACACATTCTAGCCCAGTGAGATGGCATCCTCACTCAAGAGACAGCAGGACATTTGGTCCTCAGTGCAGTGGTGCAATGCCCAATCAAAAGATAAAGGATTTAAAGACCCTCTCCCTATAGAAATCTCTATTAACAAAAATTAGTGTCCCTCAACGCAACCACAGTGTTCTAGACAAAAACATCTGAGTCCTGTCAAGGGGAGGAAGATCATGAGCCTTTTAAATGATTTTACTTTTTACTTGATGACAAAAGCACTTCATATTCCAATGCTAGAAAGGCTAGGTGGCCACACACAAGAGAAGGCAAAATTCAAGTCCGTCCAATACTCTCTGCCTCACCTGTCTCTTTTCTGACTCTGGACTGGACTCCTTGAACCACTGGTGGGTTAGACAACAATGTATCATCACGATCAGCATCCTAGTCTTCTACCAGAAGCAGCAATTCACTTATCAGATTCACTGGTTAACAGAACTACGAAAAACCAACTGTTTGCTTCTGAGCCCCAGCCAGCATGTTGAAACTGCTGTCTCCCTGGATGCCAGCTACTGCGTGGACCAGTTCAGCATCTTTTTTCTGACCTCCCTACCTTAGTCACTTGTTCTCCCTCTTGTCAATCCAAGTTCCATCAAGTCATCATGCTCTCTTTCATTCTGCAACATCTGTTTTGTCCTGTCTGCCCTGGAAGAGCTATTAAGTATATCTGTGGTTTCAGCCATAAGTCTCAAGAGAAGACACAAAAGTCTACCTTTAAGTCAGGGTTCCAGGTCCCTGTTATTTTCAGACAGAAACTAATATGATTTATTATGCTAGTGATCTAGAGATGATTTGAAGTATAGGACATGTGTTGCTACTTGCAAACACTACATGATTTCACACAAAGGAATCATGGATCTAGGAGGTTTGAAGTTCAAAAGGTACCTTGAAGCCAGTCCTGCATGGATGCTGAGGGGCAGCTGTAGGCCGAAGAGAGAACTCAACTCACCTCTCCATTTCCTCTGCTGCCTCCTCTTTCTATCCCTAGTCACCGAGGCTGACAAGCTCAGGGCCATCATCTCCACATCAGGGTCTGAGTGGTCCTTCATGCCTCTGATCTCTCTTGCTTTACATCTCAACTACTCTTACCAATTTTTGCCAAACTCCTGCATGAGCCTTCATCATGCAGTCATCTAGTCTCCCTTCCTTCAGTACATCCCTGCATCCTTTTCAAAATGCATCTTCCTTAGCCAAGGTGCTCAACAACTTGCTAGGATGTTGGCTGTGTGCCGCCTCACAGCCCACTGAGATGCTTCTCACTAT
>JADRCC010280827.1:0-15558 GCA_019843855.1 Hylomyscus alleni | reverse complement strand
TTTATTTATTTATTTATTTATTTATTTATTTATTTATTTATTTTTTTGAGACAGGGTTTCTCTGTATAGCCTTGGCTGCCCAGGAACTCACTCTGTAGACCAGGCTGGACTCGAACTCAGAAATCCACCTGCCTCTGCCTCCCAAATCCTGGGTTTAAAGGCATGTGCCACCACTGCCCAGCTTGATTTTTTTTTATTTTTAAGCATAATTTTGATTGCAATAAATATATTCTTCGTATAATTCTTTAGTATTAGTAGTAAAATGTTTTGTTTTGTTTTGTTTTGTTTTGTTTTGTAGTTGTGTTACATTGAGCTATGTGAATTGGTGGTCTTACCATTCTGAAAAGCCTGTATCTACTATTAAATCAGTTGTTATAAAGTCCTTGCATTTATTTTCTTAACTTTCTGTTTTACTAGAACTATTTATTTTCATTTTTCTGCATTAAAATATCCATGACTGGAAATCATCTACATTCAGCTCACAAGACAATCACTATGGCTATGGAAAGATGATTTAAACATAATGTATGACATACTGAAGCTCAAAGACATTGATATATCTATTTATTCTACTAGTTTTTAAAGTAGAGGAGACAGATTATTTAGTATTGGTCCGTTTCGAGAAAATATAGACTAATAGTGATATATTTTACAATGGAAATAGTAATGCTTCAATTTTTACTGCTTTTATTGGAGTTTAATTTTATGTAACAGGGTATGCTTATAGTTGTTTACTTTACCTGATGACATGAAATATAAACTACTAAGAACTGGCCCTGAGACAATAGTAGAAAAATAAGGATAATGACTGGTTTTTTTTTTTTTTATTTTATTTTACCCTGAGCTACTGCAAACTACATGTGATTAATTATCTATGTTCAAATGAACATGACAAGGCATAATTGTTTTTGGAAAGCCAGCAGGTATAAATTAATGGAAAATGCTTTTTAAAAAAATTGAACATTCTCCATTATGAATGTAAATAAATGAATTTGAAAGTACAATGAGTATTTGCATAGCTGAATAGCCACCTATTACTTATAGCATTGAATAATGAATTTTCATTGTTTTGGCTAAATGGGAATCAGCCATATGTGTGACAGTTAAAAAAATACTTCATTGACCATGAGTTATGAAAAACACAAAACTAGTTATGACGTTGGCCTCTATAATCAAAAGGAAAAGGACAAGAAACCATTGATTTACAAAATAGACAATAAGATACTCTATAATTGAATGAAAAGTGAAACTTGCTTTTCCTTATATACTCAAAAAGTTCCATAAATAAATTTAATGTTCTGGGTACTGGAACTTAGTCTGTGATAACTTAGCTCACATATATTTAAAAGATTATTCCATAGTACCTTAAGCACATGGCTTTTAGGGAAAAATAAACTCATCATCTATATTTAGAGAAGCTATGATATCATGGCTTGATTTATGTCTTTTGCTAAGTTAACATTTTCCTAAATTATAGTTTGCAATGTTTATGTATTAATAAAGATACCTCATTAGGCAATTTGGTGTGCCTAGTATGTACTATGACTAATACTGTTATTGCGTTCAAAGTTAAACACAAAACACTGGGAGATATTTATCTAAATTGACTTAATCATAATTTAATTACTATATACCAAGGCACACCCATTACAAAATTCAGAATCATATTGGCTAAATAATAGATTTCAAATACAGTGTGATAATAAAACAGTGGATTGTAAATTCATTTATTAGATTCCTGAGAGAATATTTTAAGACTCATTCTTAGGTTAATTGTGAAAAAGAAAGAATTCAAATGATCTAGAAGGTAACTTTCTAGACTCTTCTCTTCATTGTTTGATCAACAATTCAGAACACACGGTAGTATTACTTTTTAAAATGCCAAACAGCTCTGAAAACACATATACAAGTAACATTATACAGACTGAATATGCTATATTTAGGAATACAGAAACACACATTTATATTCATTTACATATATACATATGTATACACACATATGCACATAACACAAAACAATAAGATTATATCATAAATTTGAAGACAAACAAAGTGAGATGATTTCAAGGGAAGAAAGGTTGGGGGAAATGAAATAATATAATTATATTATAATCTCAAAATTAAAGAAAAATTGTATATATTTGGATTGGGCTCTATAACTCTGCTTTTTGATTGGTTATGGTTTTCTGTAGTGGTCTCCATCTGTTGCAAAGAAAAATCCCCTGATGAGAGGTGAAGACTACACTTAAAGATGAGTATAAAAACAAATGCTTAGGTTAGCTTTCCCCAACGTAAGATGCATAGTACATTGTAGAGTAAGACTAGGTATGTACTATGACTTCTAGGTATGTACTTCTAGTCTTACCAGACAAAGAGTCTAGTAAGACTAGAAGATCAGCAAGTTTGCACTGAGATTATGTATGCTAGTGATGCTGTAAGCCACACCATTAAGTCTCACCAACATGCCTACCCAAACGAGAGCTGCACAAGAAGCTTGCAGCCAACCATTGGACTGAGCTCAGGAGTCCCCGATGGAGGAGTTGAAGAAGGGATTGAAGGAGCTGAGGAGATTTGCAGCCTCATGAGGAGAGCAAAAATGTCAACAGACCAGACACCCCCAGAGCTACTGGGGACTAGACCACCAACCAAAGAATAAGCACGGGGTGACCCATGGCTCTGGTCACATATGTGGCAGAAGATGGCCTTGTTAGACATCAGTGAGAAGAGAGGCCCTCAGGTCTGAGGGTGTTAAGTGTCTCAGTGTAGGGGAATGCCAGGATGAGAGGATGGGAGAGAGTGGATGGGTGAACACCCTCATAGAGGCAGGGGGAGGGAGGTTAGGATAGAGGGTTTCCGAAGGGGAGACCTGGAAAGGAGAAAACATTTATAATGTAAATAAAGAAAATACCCAAGAAAAAAGAAACAAGAATCATAAAGAACACCAAATATATTTGAGCAGAAAAGAAATAACTCCTTGCTTAAGGGGTTTGCAGCCCCAGAGGAGGAACAACAATATGAACCAACCAGTACCCCCGGAACTCACAGGGACTAAACCACCAACCAAAGAGTACACATGGAGGGATCCATGGCTCCAGCCACATATGTAGCAGACATCAATCGGAGGAGAGGCCCTTGGTCCTGTGAAGTCTCCATGCCCCAGTGTAGGGGAATGCCAGGACAGAGAAGCAGGAGTGTATGGGTTGATGAGCAGGGGGAGGGGAGATGAGATAGGGGCTTTTCGGAGAAGAAACCAGGAAAGGGGGATAACATTTGAAATGTAAAAAAGAAAATATTTAATAAAAAAAGAAAGAAAAAGTAAGACATCATTAAAAAAAAAAAAGAAAAGAAAAGGAAAAAATAATCTCTTATCCAAGGCTGTCTAAGTAGTTATCTATGTTGGATACATTTCTTCAAATGATATATGATAAAACACTGAGTGTGGAATGACTCATGGATAATCTCTTAAGGTAGTAATTTAGGAAGAAGACTTGATAGAGTTGGATGGGTTGTTCATCGTTTTTCATCTTCTGGATTTTGTTTCTTTGCCAGGCAATGTTGTCACTTCAGTTCTTCTTAAACAATCCAAAGTGACTATTTTCTCTGCATAGTGCTTTCTACTATACATTTAACTGTACAAGCTCTGTGCTAGAAATTAACAAAAATTAGAACATTGGCTACAACCATCCAGATTTTAACACCTATCTACTAATTATCTTTGAAGTTTGGGTCCCTAATCACTACTGAACAAATTTCTTGCAGTTATAAATTTCAAAGAGTATGATCTTTTCTATTTTTAAACAAATGAAAATAGTTCATGTAGAATTTTCACATTACCTAATTATTTTTTCATGCAACAAGTTATTTCTTGATTTTTTTCCCACTAGAGTATTGTCATTTTCAATAAATAAATATGTATTTTTCATTAAAACATTTTATTAGTTCTTTAAAAATGTCATATGTATCTTTGTCACATTTATTCATCTCCTGTTTTCCTGCAACTCTTAGCAGATCTACTTCCTTTCCCTACCTTTCCAAATTTGCATCCATTTATTTCCCCCATCAAGGGTGATTTGTGCTTCCTAAATATAACTCAATGTGTGGCCATCAATTAGAGTGTTGGAGATGTATCAGGCATTACAGGCTTAGAGAAAACTGATTCTTTGTGTCTCTGTCTCTCTGTGTCTCTCTGTCTCTATCTCTGTCTCTCTGTCTCTCTCTCTCTCTTTCTTTGTCTCTCTTTCTCTCTGTGTCTCTCCTCTCTTAGCATCTGCAATTGCTAATAGCTTCTTGGCTAAGAGGTATATGATTTTGTGCCCATCTCCTGTTTTATTCAGTCTGTTGATTGAAGAGTATTTATTTTTCTGTTTATTATTATAAATATATAAACAGTGTATATCCACACTCATTTCTTATATAAACTACCTTATCTTGTTCTCATACATTTTCATGTACAGTTACATTCACAGAAGAATAGTAACAGTAATTGGGTTATTATTAATATTTGTTTCTAGTAGTTATAAGTACCTTAGAGAGTGATTTCCTTGTGTGTTGTAATTAAACAGTAATGTATTTTCCTATTTCTATAAACTCATACCTTTTAGTCAAGAGCTCTCAAAGTTATGTTATTTCAGAACAGTATACTTTTTTCTTTTTTTCTCTTTGTTTCCCCTCAAATGTAAGGAAGTTCACTGTCTTCTCAAACTCCTCTCAATACCATCCATTTCCGATTCCTTTCCTCTAAACACTGAGATTCTTTTGTTGTTGTTGATTTTTCTTCTTTCCTCATAGAGTACAACTTTTGTTGTCCAGCTACTCTTGAAAGTGGGGCCTACCCTGGTGTATGGTCAATCCATAAAAACCACACCCTTAAAGAAAACAGATCGTTGTTCTTGTAGCAGCTATCAAATGCCATTACATTCCAGTAAGTAGCAAGATATTGTGCCCACCTTTCTACCTCTATACTGTGAAAGATTAAATATTCTAATGGATACTTTAAACCTAGTTATTTTCAAGGTTAAAAGGTGCTAGACAAATATGAATCTTGACTGATTTTTAACCTTTGAATTTATTTGCATTTGTAGAAATAAGGACATTCTATTACTGTCTCTAAATAGTTTCTATGTTTTGTTATTGTTGAGAATAAATTACCACAATGCATCAATTGAAACCAACTACTATTTCTATTCCATTTTTTTGTATTATTTTTCTGGAACCAAATATTCTTCTATTTCATCCCTTTTGTCTTCGTTAGTGTTTGTATTCCTGCACAAAACATCATGACCAAGAAACAAGCAGAGGAGGAAAGGGTTTATTCAACTTACATTTCCACATTGCTGTTCATCACCAAAGGAAGTCAGAACAGGAGCACACACAGAGTAGGAACTTGGAGGCAGAAGTGGATGCAGAAGCCATGGAGGAATACTGCTTGCTAGCTTTCTTCCCCTGGCACACTCAGCTTGCTTACTTAAAGAACTCAACACTACCAGCCCAGGGATGGCACGACTCATGATGGGCTAGGCCTTCCTCCCTTGATCACTAATTAAGAAAATGCCTTGTAGCTGGATCTCATATAGGCATTTCCTCAAGGGAGGCTCTTTTTTCTGTGATAACTCCAGCTTGGGTCAAGTTGACACACAAAACCAGCCAGAACACCTTTCCTTTATTATTTTTTAAGAACCAACAGCAACTTCAAAAAGAAAAAAATCTGGGAGGCTGAAGAGATGGTTCAGTGTTTAACTCTCCATACTGTTCTTGAAGGGGACAAAGTGGGGTTACCAGCAATCATATCAGGAGGGTTACAATCATTTCTCACTCCAGTTCCAGGGCATACAATGCTTCTAGACTCTGAGAGCATACCACACATGCACAAACCCACAGTTAGACAAACACAGAAACATAATCTAAAACAAAAATATTTTTTTTGAAAAAGAATTTAGTTTTTCCTTTTATAAACAATTGATATTTTTTAATTTGGAGATTTTTATACAATATGTTTTGATCATGTTTTCTCCTTCCCCCAACTTCTCCCAGATCCTTCCCACCTTCCCATCCACCAATTTTGCTTTCTTTTTCTCTCTTTTGAACACCAAGAACAAGAAACAAATACAAAAAAACAATAAACAAGCAACAACCAAAAACAACCCACAAAAAGAAAAATCAAAACGAACGACCAATAAAAAATGCTTGAGCAATACAAAATGCACTCAAAGTTCCACAGACAGTAGTTTATTTTGAGAGATGATTTTGGGGTAGTATCTCTCGTTGGCTGGGATGCCAGGGTAGATGCCTATGCTGATGCTCACTCTGGTGATGTGAACTTTCTCATCTGGACAAGGAAACAGAAATAGCAATGCTGGTACTCAATTTGCCTTTTCATTTTGCTCTTTTGGTCCAGTACAGGATCCCATCACATAAGTTGGTGCTACCCTTATTCAAGAAGGAGTGTCTTCCTCTCAGTTAATCCTCTTTGCAAAAGCCCTCAAAGACACACTCAAACATCATGCCCTGATGCTCGTAATCCAATCAACATGAAAACTGAAATTAACCATCATGTCCACCTATTAGTTCACAGTTTTCTATGACAACAATCCACTTAGATATGTAAGCTGCTTCACTCAGGTTATGACAGTACTAAATTAAGGATTAGTGAAATAGAGAAATAAAGGCATACTTGCTGTAGATATGCATTATACATGGACATTGATGAAATGGAGGGAGAGGAAACAGGTTATATATCTAACTGGAGTGGCAGTTTTATGTTATAATTATTTATTTAATTATATTTGCTTCGGATTAGATGAATTGGTTACTCATAATTTACCAGGAGTTCATCAGAAAATGGGCTTGTGCAGACTGGAAAATAGAGAGATGATTCATTCAATTAGACTCCAAACTTATCACAACAGGTTTGCAATATTTCCTCATTTCTTTGTCCATGTCTGCCTGTACACTGCCCTGCTTCTTGCCATGATGATAATTGACTGAACTTCTAAAAGTATAAGCTAACCCCTATTAAATGTTGTTCATATAAGAGTTGCCTTAGATAGGATCAGAGTTGAGGAGGTCACATCTATCCCAACACTGGGAGTAACTGGGACCAGCTGGACCAAGGCATGCAGGAACTCCGCCAGTCCAGTGGCATGGGTTCCTTCAGGTCTGTTTTGGCTTGTTCCCTGAGCAGACCTTGGGTGCAAACTCTGCAGCAAGTCCCATAACACCCAGAGGAAACTCTATTTTCTATGTTCTCTAATGGGTCCAGGATCACAGGATCCCAGAATCATAGAATCACAGAGACAGCTTGACTCTGAGGAGTTCAGACACAGCCAGGATCACAGGAAGGACTGACTCCAGTCAGATTTGGCAAGGGCAGGTAGCACTACAGATAACCAGATGATTGGAGGCAAGCATAAGAAAATAAGCAACAGAAACCAAGGTTACTTGGTATCATCAGAACCCAGTTCTCCCACAATAGCAAGTCCTGGACACACCATCACACCGGAAAAGCAAGATTCAGATCTAAAATCTGAATTCTCATGATGATGATACAGGATTTTAAGAAGGTCATAAATAACTTGCTCAAAGAAATACAGGAGAACACAGATAAACAGCTAGAAGTTCTTAAAGAAGAAACACAAAAAATCCCTTAAAGAACTACAGGAAAAGACAATCAAATAGGTGAAGGGAATGAACAAAACTATCCAGGATCTAAAAATGTAAATAGAAACAGTAAAGAAATCAGAAAGAGAGACAACGCTGGAGATAGAAAACCCAGGAAAGACATCAAGAATCATAGATGCAAGCATCACCAACAGAATACAAGAGATAGAAGAGAGAAACTCGGGCAGCGGATACCATAGAAAACATTGACACAACAATTAAAAAATGCAAAAAGCTCCTAACACAAAACATCCAGGAAATCCAGGACACAATGAGAAGGTGAAAGCTAAGGATAATAAGGTTTAGAAGAGAGTGAAGACTCCTAACTTAAAGGGCCAGTAAATATCTTCAACAAAATTATAGAAGAAAACTTCCCTAACCTAAAGAAATAGATGCCCATGAACATACAAGAAGCCTACAGAACTCCCAATAGACTGGGCCAGAAAAGAAATTCCTCCTGTCATATAATAATCAAAACACCAAGTGCTCTAAACAAAGAATATTAAAAGCAGTAAGTGAAAAAGGTCAAGTAACCTATAAAGGCAGGCCTATCAGAATTACATCAGACTTCTCACCAGAGACTATGAATGCTAGAAGATCCTGGGCATATGTCATACAGACCCTAAGAGAACACAAATGCCAGCCCAGGCTACTATACCCAGCAAAACTCTCAATTACCATAGATGGAAAAACCAAGATATTCCATGACAAAACCAAATTAACACAATATCTTTCCGCAAATCCAGGCCTTCAAAGGATAATAGAGGGAAAACACCAACATAAGGAGCAAAACTACACCCTAGAAGAAACAAGAAAGTAATCTTTCAACAAACTCACACAAACCTAATTCCACATCTAACAACAAAAATAACAGGAAGTAACAATTACTTTTTCTTAATATCTCTTAATATGAAAATTAATATTACCAATATATCCTAATTGATTTAAATTCAAAAATATGAGGAATTAGAAATTTGTTGGCTGTCATCCAGTGTTCTCTCTAATTTGGTAATTGGAGAAATAGGTCTAATATTGTACAATCCATATACACTTTCTGCTTGTTTGTACCTGACAGTGTCTTGCTGTGCACCACATAATGGTCTTGAAATCATGCTTCTCCTATCTCAGCCTCTCTATTAGTAGGATTGTTTATTTGATGTTTTTATACTATACTATGGTTTTAAGAACAGCTTACATATTTCAAACTTACTTATACATGCCAAAGAAATGTAGACAATTAGTTTGAGAGGTGGTTTGTAAGAGAACAACCAACAAAGAATGAGATTGAATGCTTTGCTTGACGTTTGTAACTATTTGTATCAATTTTGAAGAAGAGGACTTTTTAAGTTACTCTTTCTCTGAGATGAATTCTTTTCAAAATCATCACAGCCAATGAACCAAATTCTTACCCTCACCTAATGTCTGTGCCACCATCCAAGCAGAACCCCTTGAACTGACTCAAATTCATGGTGTCTGGCCTCTTTTTCTTTAATTGTTGTAATGTATAAATTGAATCTGTTCATTTTGTGTGTATGACTTTATGGTTGGCCTCTTGGTATTGGGTAAGAAATTATGAAGTCTTTTCTATGAAAAAGACTATTTTCTTTCACTCTCAGCATCCCATAGTTCATTGTCTAGTGTTGGAGATCATTGCTATTAAGGTAGCTGTCCTCCATAACCAGATGGCTTTTTGAGTTAGGTGCAAAATAGGGGACTCACTTCCTTAGCAGGGCTTCCTTATTTCTCCCTCTGTCTGGAGAGTGTCTCTGAACACAGGTGACTGGCCTTGTCTGAAAAGTAACCTTGTACAGAGCTCTTGGCAAGGTTGTATAACTCAACACACATGCTGCAGTCTGGCTTTCTGCCTGCCTGCATGATAATTATGTGCTGTATTATGACCAACCAGCCCTTTGTGTCACTGCAGAGGTAACTGGAGATCATTCTGCCATAATCATAGCCTACAGAAACCTGCTCTTCACTGCTGCTCACACTGTCCTCTTGGACTAGGTGCCAACAGCCTCAGGTGAGAAAGGGATGGGCACCGTACAGGGTTAGACCCTGTGATATCCCTTCTGTCCATGTTAGCATGACTGCTGGTACTATTCTTGTTCTGGTCTTATTTAGAGAGCCATATTGTTGCGACTTCATGAGCATAATCTCTATTACATTAGGAGATGCATTCTCATAGTAATGAGGGCCTGTTCCTCTGGCCCTTCAGATCTTTCCTCCAAATTCATTGATCTTTAGGTTGTGTCTAGCCCCACTGATCCATGGTTTGCTCTTTTTTTTTGCAAATTAGATTAAGAATAGTTTACAATATGGAGGCCTGAATTAAATCAGAGACCATAACATGAAATTTTACTAGAAAATATGCCACTCCATGTAAAATGTAGAAACAGAAGATAGTAGTTTTCAAAGTGACTAGGACTTGCTCAAAAAGTCACTGCCAACTAGTCTTAGAGGATATTAGTTGACAGACAACAGGGAGTATTTGATCATTATATATAGCTCATATATACATATGTGTGTGTGTGTGTGTGTGTGTGTGTGTGTGTGTGTGTGTGTGTGTATGTGTGGCACATATAATACACACATTATATTTTGGAGTAATGCCAAATAAGAAGCATATACATACATACATAAAGCCTTAATTTTGCTTCTTTTGATATGTTAATATTTTTCAGGGTTCATTGTCAGAAGTGATATATCTCCATAAAATATAAGGCTATATAGAATGGGGATAGATAGATAGATACATAGATACATAGATAGATACATATATAGAAATAGATATTTTTATGTAAAATCTAGCCACTGTCCATGCCCAAGTCCCCCCTCACAGTTAGTTCCCCATTCCATTCCTCCTCCACATTGTCTCTGAGAGTCTGCTTCCACACCACCATGCCTACCCTCTCCCTGGTACCACAAGCCTCTGGAGGATTAAGTACACCTTCTCCCACTGAGCCTAGACCATGCAGTCTTCTGCTGGGCCTCAAAGCAGCTCATATATGCTGTCTGGTTGGTAGCTCAGTGTCTGGGAGTCCCCAGTGGTACAGGCTACTTGAGATTGTTGGTCTTCCTATGGAGTCGCCCTCCACTTCTGCTTCTTCCATCCTTCCTCTGATTCAAACACATGGTCCCCAACTTCAGTCTAGTGGTTGGGTATAAGTATCTGCATGTGTGTCATTCAGCTACAGGTAGTGCCTCTCAGAGGACAGCCATGCTAGGTTCCTGTCTGTAAGCATACCATAGCATCAATAACAGTGTCAGGACTTGGTGTCTCCCCAAGAAGTAGATCTCCAGTTGGAAGGGTCAATGGACCCCTTAGTCTCTTCTCCCTTTTGTTCCTTCAGTTTTTTTCTTTAAGACAGGAACATTTCTACGTCAGAAATTTTTTTACATTATTTTTTATTAGATATTCTCTTTATTTACATCTCAAATGATATCTCCTCTCCTAGTTACTCCTCCAAAAAATATCAAAAACAAAAACAAAAAACAAACCCTGTTTCCTCCCCCTCCCCCTGCTCACCAACTCACCCTCTCCCACTTCCTGGTCCTGGCATTCCCCTACACTGGAGCATAAACCTTCATAGGACCAAGGACTTCTCCTCCCATTGATGACCAACTAGTCCATCCTCTGCTATACATATACTGCTGGAGCCATGAGTCCCACCATGTGTACTCTTTGGTTGATGGTTTAGTCCCTGGGAGCTCTGAGAGTGCTAGTTAGTTCATATTGTTGTTCGTCCTAAGGGGATGCAAACTCTTCAACTCCTTGGGTCCTTTCTGTAGCTCCTTGATTGGGGACCTTATGCTCAGTCCAATGGATGGTTGTGAGTCTCTACTTCTGTATTAGTCAGGCACTGGCAGAGCCTCTCAGGAGACAGCTATATCAGGCTCCTGTCAGCCAGAACTTGCTAACATCCACAATAGTGTCTGGGTTTGATTGAATATGGAAAGGATTCCCAGGTGGAGCAGTCTCTGGATTGTCCTTCTTTTAGTCTCTGCTCCATAGTTTGTCTCTGCAACTCCTTAGATGGGTATTTTGTTCCCCCTTCTAAGAAGGAACAAAGCTTCCACACTTTGGTCTTCTTTCTTCTTGAATTTCTTGTGGTTTGTGGATTGTATTGGGGGTATTCTGATCTCCTGGGCTAATATCTACGTATCAGAGAGTGTATGCCATGTGTGTTCTTTTGTGATTGGGTTACCTCACTCAGGATGATATTCTCAAAATCCGTCCATTTCCCTAAGAATTTCATAAATTCATTGTTTTTTATAGCTGAGTGGTACTTCATTGTGTAGATGTACCATATTTTCAGTATTCATTCCTCTGTTGAAGGAAATTTGGGTTGTTTCTAGTTTCTGGCTATTATAAATAAGGCTGTTATGAACATAGTGGAGCGTGTATCCTTATTACATGTTGGAGCATCTTCTGGGTATATGTCCAGGAGTGGTATAACTGGGTCTTCTGGTAGTACTATGTCCAATTTCCTGAGGAACAGCCAAACTGATTTCCAGAGTGGTTGTATCAGCTTGCAATTCCACCAGCAATGAAGGGGTGTTCCTCTTTCTCCACAGCCTCCCCAGTATTTGCTCTCACCTGAGTTTTTGATCTTAGCCATTCTGACTGATGACAAGAACTTCAAGTCTCTGAAGAAGGAAATCAAAGAAGATCTCAGAAGATGGAAAGATCTCCCATGCTCGTGGATTGGTAGGATTAATATAGTAAAAATAGCCATCTTGCCAAAAGCAATCTACAGATACAATGCAATTCTTATAAATTCCAACTCAATTATTCACAGACTTGGAAAGAACAATTTGCAAATTCATCTGGAATAACAAATAACCTAGAACAGCAAAAACTGTTCTTAACAATAAAAGAACCTCTGATGGAATCACCATCTCTGACCTTAAACTGTACTACAGAGCAATTGTGATTAAAAACTGCATGGTATTGGTACAGTGACAGGCAGGTGGATCAATGGAATAGAATTGAAGTCCCAGAAATGAACTCACACATCTGTGGTCACTTGATCTTTCACAAAGGAGCTAAAACCATCCAGTGGAAAAAAAAAGATATTATTTTAAACAAATGTTGCTGGCTCAACTGGTGGTTAGCATGTAGAAGAATGCAAATTGATCCACCCCTATATCCTTGTACAAAGCTCAAGTCCAAGTGGATCAAGGATCTCCACATAAAACCAGATACACTGAAACTAATAGAGGATAAATTGGGGAAGACCCTCGAGCACATATGCACAGGGGAAATTTTCCTGAACAGAATACCAATAGCTCATGCTCTAAGATCAAGAATTGACAAATGGGACCTCAAAAAATTGCAAAGCTTCTGTAAGGCAAAAGACACTGTTAATAGGACAAAATGACAACCAACAGATTGAGAAAAGATCTTTACCAATCCTATATACAATAGAGGGCTAATATGCAATATATACAAATAACTCAATAAATTAGACTCTAGAGAATCAAATAACCCTATTAAAAATGGGGTACAGAGCTAAATAAAGAATTCTCAACTGAGGAATACCGAATGGCTGAGAAGCACCCAAAGAAATGTTCAACATCCTTAGTCATCAGAGAAATGCAAATTAAAACAAACCTGAGATTCCACTTATTATGTCAGAAAGTTTGACTGTAGGTTGGTAACACCATCCCTGTTCTTGAGGCCCTGTCTTTCTACTGGAGGTGGGCTCCTTGATTTCCCTCTCTTCACTGTTGGGCATTTCATCTAAGATACTAAAATTGTCTCACCTCCCAGGTCTCTGGTACTATCTAGAGGGTCTTCCCACCTCACACTTTCTGAGGCTGCACATTTTCATTCATTCTGCTGGCCCTCTGGGCTTCTCTCCTGACCCTCACACCTGATCCTGTTCCCTTTTTCCCTTCCCCTCCCATCTCCCACCAAAATCCTTCCCTCCCTCTGCATCCCTTGATTATTTGCGCCCCCTTTTAAGTGGGATTGAAGCTTTCTCACTTGTCCTTTCTGCTTGTTAAAGTTCTCACATTCTGTGGGTTGTATCCTAGGTATTCTGTACTTTTTAGCTACTATTCACTTATTAATGATTACATAATATGTATGTCCTTCAGGTTTGGGTTCCTTCACTCAGCATGATATTTTCTATCCAATCCATTTACCTGCAAAACTCATGATGCCCCTGTTCTTAAAAGCTGAGTAGTAGTCCATTGTATAAATGAACCACATTTTCTATATCCATTCTTCCATTGGGTGACATCTGGGTTGTCTCTAGCTTCTGGCTATTATAAATATGGCTGCTAGGAACATCACAGAACACATGTCCCTCTGGAATGGTGGGAGGACATATTTTGGATAACATATATTGATTTTTACATTTCATACATCTACATCACTAGTTTTACACCAAGATATTTACTCTGAAAATTCCTTTACAAGAAATGGTTACTGGATTGTAAATGAGATCAGACTTGGGAATTCCAGGTTTTCTCCTTGATTCTGTTGAAAGGTGCATCATCCCTCACCTGTGTATGTGAATCTGTTACACAAGTTACATTCTTTAAACAAAACATAACCAGGTTTTACAGACAATTTCATAATATAGATTATAGTTTATTAGCTGCTGAATCAAAAGCACTGCTACTTTATTTCTCAGCAGTTGTTTCTTCATAATAATATTTGTTCTCTAAATAAGTAGAGCTGAAGCTTGAGTCAGCTTGGAGGTGTTCACTAATGATCTCCTGAATCCTCTACTCCTCCATAACCTTTATTCTTCTACATTAAAAATCGTACAGCATATTGCCAAATTTTCACTAATGATGCATAAAATGTAATGAGTTATATGAGCTTATAGACTATTATATGAATGGACTGCAGTCTGATGTCTCACTGTGTACCACAAACTCATAACACATAATTGCATGGAGATCAGCTTTTTAGAGTTTATGTCTCAATGGAATAGTGTACTGAAATTGCACTACCTGCTATTGCAACTTGAGTAATGAATTTTTAGAAACATGTCATCACAAGTACTTTTAAGCACCATATTACATAGATAGGAGGAATGAGTCAATTTAGTTCAATTAACATGTAAAACTTATTAAAACAAGCCCTAAAAAATAGACTGTTAGTGAAAATAAACTACAACAACATAGGTGGATATGTTTTTCCTTTCAACTCATTTCATTCTCTGTAGGTTTTCTAATTTTATATTATATCCTTCATAGAATGTATTATGTTCTTGAAATGATGGTCTTGCTTGTTTGTTAACTTGTTGTTTGCATTACTTAGCTGAATTATTACTTCTGAGGAAAAATGAGGTTTATACACATTATTGAGTGTTGTATTATTACCCTTTTTTAACACATCGATAATAAATCTAAAAGTCTGATATTTGAATCTAAATAACATATTAATAAACACTAGTTTTAGGTCTCCTACTATTGAATTAAAAAGCTGCTTTTCATTGCAGGTAATAGTTATAGAATAGATATGGTACAATTAATTTCATTGTGATTGTGGGACTGAATTCGTAGAAGTACATGTTCTTGACCTGGTTCAAAGCCAGCAATGGAGAGCTTTCATCCTTTCAAATCTCTCTTAAACTATGAATTTTGAATTTACTTTAGAGTTAGCAACCACAATAAATACTGTATTTAAAGACAGAGTTCATGTATGTAGTTCTAGACCTTGTTTGTATTGTGAGATAATGTTGTGTATCATAACCTCACACAGAATCAAATTTATTCTATTAGGAGCATCAAGCATTATGGAAGTTGCCCATGTGGTGGCGGTCCACCTAGTGTGTCTTTGTGCTAAAACACTGAATTCAAAGGTGTATCAATTTTCTGTATGAGTTTTCTAATACTATCTGTATAGATGTGTGTGTGTGTGTGTGTGTGTGTGTGTGT
>JADRCC010280748.1:0-10909 GCA_019843855.1 Hylomyscus alleni | reverse complement strand
CCTGATCATCAGTTCAGAATCTACCATGTACTTGATTTTACCTCCTGCATAATTCTCAGGTATTTATATTGATTTTGAAGTCTTTTTTTAAATATCTTATAACTGAATTTATTTGTTTTAGTGCCTTCAATGTTCCAAAGCAATGATTTAGATTTTGAATCATACAGTCATTAGCATTATCAAAATTAGAGATGAAATTTTCTGGTGCTTCTGGTAATTAAATATAAAATTCTCCATTTTTTCAAGCTAAAGATATTCTATTTCTCTATTCTAGAAATGATTCCTTTGTCAGGTTCTACCAGATATACCTAAGTAAAGCTTGAAACCTTGAGAAAGTTTATAGATAGAGCACTGCTATTATTTATATTCTAAATGTTAGGATATGAACAGGTATCCTTTAATTTTTATAATTCTTTATAATTCTGTCCATATACCAGTAGCAAATATTTTAACTTTATGTCTAAATATACAACTATATTCTAGGATTTATCTTCTGTAAAAGTCCAGGTGACAAAATAAATAAGAAGTAACAAAATTTTTTTGTTCTTTGGGTTTTTTTGTTTGTTTTTTCAAGACAAGGTTTCTCTGTATAGCCTTGGTTGTCCTGGAACTCACTCTGTAGACCAGGCTGGCCTCAAAGTCAGAAATCTGCCTGCCTCTGCCTCCCAAGTGCTGGGATTAAAGGTGTGTGCCACCACTGCCCGGCATGAAATTTTGTATAGTTGGTTAACTTTTTCAAATGGCTTGTTTTGAAACAAAATGTTTAAAGATAATATCTTCCCAGGCTGTTTCTACTCCTTCCTAATCTACTAAGCTTAAGTAAAGATTTGTCTTTGACTCCGTAATATACCATTCACAGATAAATTCAAAATGTCCAGTACATTATAGTTCAGACTTTATTTATTTATTGCTTAAGCTAGAAATTTTCTTCGTTATCAAAGTCCTTGGCTAGATGTCCAACTCTTAAAGTCAGAACAAATTAGTTCTGACCCCTTTCCTCAGAAATCAAATGCCAGAGTAGGAGTGAAAAATGAATAAATTAATTAATTAATCATTTCTCCACTGTAAAGAGGAAGGAGATCGGGCATATCCGTCAATATTTCTAATTCCCGATAAGAGTTCCAGTATATAAAATGATATATAAGTGTGTGGAGAGGGAAATGCATATGTAGTCAATCTGTCTTGGCCAAACCATGGGTACAAATATCAGAAACTACTCTTTTCTCATATGCCCTCATTTTTTAAACTTTTAAACCCTGCCTTAAAGGTGTTGATGATAACTTAAGTTCTGGTGATGCCAGATGACTTTAGAGAAAACATCATTTCTTTCTTTCTTGAGGTAGCAACCCACTTTCTCAGAAATGTGTTTGCTCTTGCTTTGAAAGACAATGTGTTCCGATACTGAAATAAATGCTTTGAATTTATGGGAAGATTTATCTTCATAGCATCTCTGTTCATGGGCGAAAATGTGACTACAAGTTAAGAACAAAGGCTAGAGTTTACTGACTGTTTTGTAAATAGCAAATAAAAATTATGACAATGACAATTACATTTTGCTGAATATTCCAATGAATTTTATACTATTTGTGTCAGTCTTCACATAGACATTGACATATATATAGGTCAATCTAGGGCTCATCACCTTGATATCACCAGCTTTCAAAATATCCACTTATTAAATTACTAACATGAATAAATGCATAATTGAAGTGAAGGGATAAAAGACGGAGAAGATTTTGAGAGAAGACAAACCAATGACTAGCCAAGGTTAAGACACTCCACAAGTGGGAGTCAACCCCTGACACTATTAATGATATTCTGATATAGTTGCAGACAGGAGCCTAACATAACTCATCAGAGAGGCTCACCCAGAAATTGATGAAAACCGGTACAACTTAACATAAGGCAGAGCTGGATGAATCCTATGAAAGAGGAGAAGGAAGGATAGAATGAGTGAGAGGAGTCAAGGACACCACAAGAAAATATACAGAATCAACTAACCTGTGCCCATAGAGGCCTCATAGAAACTGAACTGTCAATGAGCCCACATGAATGGGAGAGATCTAGGCCCTCTGCACATATGTAACAATTGTGCCACTGGGTCACCATGGGGGACTCCTTAAGCAAGTTGTGGCTGTCTCTGACTATATTGCCTGCCTTTGGATCCTTTACCCTAACTGGGCTGCTTTATCTAGTCTCAACAGGAGAAGATGCAAGTAGTCTTACTTACATTTGATATACCAAATGGTATTAATTGGTACCATTAATTCTACCATTTTCATGACAGCCTTCTGAGCTTGGCACAAAACTCCCTTTATCAGCAGGGCTTCTCATTCTCTGACCTTGTCTGGGGATCTCAAAACTCCTACATCCTCTGCCTTTGAATGTCACTTAGCCTTATTGAGATTATAGGTTCAGCTTACTTTCTTCTAACAAGAACCTATTCAGGAGGCTCCTGAGATTCCTGGAATGCCTCACCAAGCTAATGAGGTATCTCAGTACCTTAGCCTTCAGCCAATGACATTTGCCCAACCTGCATACTCCTACCACCTCCCCCAAAACTATATAACCCTTGTTATACAACCCAGTAAAGTTTATCTGTATTCCTGAAGCCTGTCCTCGTGTGTGATTGCCATTTATATTGGGCCATCTGAAACTGTATTCATCAACTCTGATCCCTTTGTCATTATGGACTCGTGACCAAAGACCCCCAGGGAAAGGAGAGAGGGATGACCAAAAAAGGGTGATGAAAGTGAGAGACTGGGAAAAGGGGAGGGAGGGGAAGTTGTGATTGGGATGTAAATAAGTAATTAATAAAACGTGTTTGTATTTTGTAAGGAAATATTTTCATTGTGGGATTTTCTGTTCTTTTTCTTTTCATTATTTATCTGCATTATTTATGCTCAGAGCAGGGAAACCCCCTCCACACTTGGTTACCAACTTGCCCTGGTACCTCAAATCTCATTTAGGACTAAGGACATCTTCTCCCACTGAGACCAGGCAAAACATCTAGGCTAGGGCGAAGGGATCCAAATGCAGAAAATGGAGCCTGAATCATACCCAGTCTTTTTTCCAGTTGTGTGGAATGCACATCTTCTTCTATTACATATGTGTAGGGGACCTAGGTCCAGTCCATGCATGCTTTTCGGTTGGTATTTCAGTCTCAGTGAGCCACATGAGCCTATGTTAGTTAAGTCTTCTAGTGGTTTTCTTGACCCCTGCTACTCCCTCCATCCTTCCTAGAATGTTTTCAGAAGACTTCCTGAGTAATGCCTAATACTTGGCTGTAAGTCTCTAAATCTGCCTCCAAGAATTTTTTAACTTTTTTGTTGGTGACTTTTCTACATGTATGTACTGTTTTAGCAAAGCTATTCCCAGTTATTTTTCCTCTCCAATTCCTTTCCCTATCCTCCAACACACTCTTCCAACTTATGTTTGTTTGTTTTATATCTGAAAAACCCTCTAACTCTAAGGATGTCCACTATTGCTAACAGGTAAAAAATTTCCACATACCCTTCTAGCATTATCTATGAGCAGATATGATAGAGACACAAGTACTCTTCTATGTGCATTCTGAGTATTGTGGATCTACTAAACAGCAAATCCAAAAACTTACCTGATAAGAATTGAGAGATATATTTATCTATTAATTTACATATAAGCCATCAGAAGATAAATACTTTCAGTCTTTACCAAGAATTTATGGAATAATTTTCACTCAGCTTCTATGAAATAACAAGCTATGTATTTTTGATCCAGTGAGTAATAAATAAAAAACATGAAACTCATCTTGTAGGACTGGCTTTAAATGTAATAAAAAATTTGTCAGTCATTCACTAACAATCTTGCCAGTATTGCTATAGTGAGCATAATTTGCATGGATGATTTGCTGCAAAGCTTGTATAGCAAATGACATAATCACATGAGCTTACAGGATGAGAAAAACACTTTACCTTTTCTGATAGAGAGCTGATCTATAGAATATACAAATTATTCACAATTATTAAACACAAAGAAAACAAGAACCCAGGATGAATGCCTAAGTTAATACAACAGGATTATGATAAACATTTTCATGGAGAAAATGAATCACTTGTTCAAAAATGTTTGGACCCCAAACCCATGCAGTTATTATGGAAAACAGTGTTAAGATTCTTCAAAAAGCTAAAAATATATGTATCACACAATCCAACTATACCACTCATGGGAATATTTCCAAAAGACTCTATGTCTTACTGATACTTGCTCAACTGTTCATTACCATTCTATTCACAAAAGCCAGGAAATTTGAAATAGTTTAAACTTTCATCTACTGATGAATGGATAAGGAAAAGGTGGTACATGTAGATGATAGGCTATTATTCTCTTAGAAGAATACAAACTATGTAGTTTGAAGATAGAAAGAGTAGTAATAAAATGAGAAGAATTAGATGGAGTAGGGACTGGAGGGTAGGATAGGAGTAAAACTGGGAGGGCTAGCTAAGACTAAAAGCCTTTAAAGTACCTATGCAAAGCCACCACTACAAAAACTTCTAAAAATATGCAAAAAAAAAAAAAACTAATGAAGTGGAGTTACCTTATGAGAAAGGGACAAAATTTCCACCAGATAATATAGGCTTTCAAACAGCAAGCCCAATGTGAGATACAGCTGACCCTATTTTGAAGTGTGAATCAGTTCAAATGAGTGTTTAGAAACCCATAGACTTCATAGATTATCTCCAAGGTAAAAGTGACACAGTTGTACCATGGAGTGTATCTATGATTTCTTTTTAAAGTGCAAACATCATTTAGATATTTCTCTGCGAAAATGGTAGTATTTTAAAAGAATATTAATGAGGAAAGTTCTAGTTGGTATATCATTTCACATACATTAGTGAACTGACATTCTTATGAATTGTTTGTAAATGTTTCTGTCATTTTAAGTTTCATGAAAACTTTATAATATTTATCAAGTTTTCTGTAATAGAACTGATATTCAAATACCAATGAGTTGTACTCAACTACGGTTTCACTTGTTAGAGTATGTTTAGTTAATATATTTGTATAAAATCCAGAAATTGTAATTGATTATATCAATCAGTAGTTTACTGTATATCCTTATACTATTCACACCTTAAAAATGTATAAGGTAATTAAAAATACAGAATTACTATTTCAAATGTTTTATGTAAAAATCACTTATAGTTTTACTTCCATCAGATTATGATAACATTAAGTAATTAAAGAATACCTACTTTTTTATACAAGAACATTCTCTTTAGAGGAAATGATAATGGATGTTGAGGTAGTGGTATAATCTGTGCAAATATATAAATTTTCAAAAATGACTGAACTATGTAAAGTAAATACAAATTCAAAAAATTTAAGAATTCTCCCAAAAATACACACCAAGTAAAGAAGTTGCTCTTTTGAAACATTTTGCATAATAGAAAGTCACTGGAATACTTCTCAACATCTAGTGGACCCAGAATCAATAAAGCATCAGGAAATCTGGCTTTATTGTATGCTGCTTCTGAATAACAGAAGCAATTCACAGACTGAGACGAAATTGTGCTGCATTGGCTGCCCAAACAAATTGCAGAGAAAATAATCCAAGGCTCACATTTGAAGATGTTGGTGCTTTGTCTGAAGTTAAATGCAGTGAAGCCTACTGCATTTGTGTCTTATTAAGGAGCTTTAAATGGGACTATAAGGTACTTTGTTCTCACTTTATGGGGTTCCCTAGAGACATTCTATTGTTGCAAAACGATCTGTCTCATAACATTGTTCAGCAAATTTCAACTTACTACACTGAGACAAATAAGGGAGATTTTGGTCTATGCTTAAGAAGAAAGGAAGCAATTATACTGTACTTGATTTCTGTAATAAGAAAATAAAAAAAAACATCCATTATATAATTATTATATTTGTTCATGTGCTTAATCATTGGGGGATTAAAACTGGATACTTAGAATTAAGATAAAAAAATCTAAACACTCCCAAAACATATTTGAGACTCAGAATTTGCTCTTTTTTAATGTATTTATTTTATGTAAATGAGTATACTGCAGTTATCTTCAGACACCAGAAGAGGGCATTGAATCTCATTACAGATGGTTGTGATCCACCATGTGGTTGCTGGGAATTGAGCTCAGGACCTCTAGAAGAGTAGTCAGTGCTCTTAATCACTGAGTCATCTCTCCAGTAACCCCCATTTAATACAAGTAGTCAGTGCTCTTGACCACTGAGCCATCTCTCCATTCTCCCCCATTTAATAATCAAATAAAATAATACATTTAAATATCAACAATAACTTTAAATTGCCTAATTTGAAAAGTAAATAGATTAGATGGAGTAGGTATTTAAAAGTTTTATTTCATCATTAGCAAGGATGAAACACAATGGAAAAGATGATGGAAACTTAGTGGCAAATTATTGAAATAATTTAAATGCTCCGAGTAATTCATTATTCATTTGTAATGATTATTCATTTGTAATAAGGATCAGATATTAGTGAGACATTTTTTCCCTGTGTGGATCAGACTAGTTTCAAATTCATATTATAATACATATACATATAATTTACAACTATATGTATAAACTATATGAACTATGCTGCATTTGTAGGTATGAAACTTCACACAGCTTCATGGTACTAAAAACTGAACAATAGACTTTGTGCATTCACCACAAGTGCCCTACCATTGAGGTATACATCGGCCTTCAGATACTCTTGCATTTATCAATAATCCTTGTATTGTAGAAATGCAAAGTGATTTCTTATATAAGGAATTACATCATAATAACATACCTTGACCTCCTTTAGCATCAGTGGACAGGATTATCTACTTCTTGTGTGCAGTATTCCAATTTCCCTTTAGCATATTTTACAAGATCACTCGTTGGAGAACTCTATTTTTCCCTGCTTTGTCTTACTGAAAAATATTCATTGTTGATACATAATAGAGATGCATAAATGAATGCTTACAATTTCTGTCTCACTGGTTAATGCTTACTGGAAAACCTAAAAGTAACATCTCAACTAATATGCATACTGTCAAAGAATATAGTGCATTGAACTGGTTTGTTTTATGTGAACCAGATGAAAGTAAGAAAAAAAAATAATAACTGGTAACTATCCAATTATTGTTTCCTAAAAAATGAGAGTACTGACTTTGGTCAAATCCTTCTCACAGAGTAGCTAAGTTATTAAAGACGAGAGACATGAGTGTTTTTCCTTTGTTCACATTAGTGATTAGTGGAAAGGCAGCCACACTCTCCTATCCTCTGGAGTACAATCCTTTGCAATATTATTATTTTTGGAGTATTTTGCTACCCTATTTGGACCATTTTTTCTCAGTGGGAACAAATACAAAAAGGAAGAATGAATTGGATTGAGAAATTTCAGAGAATAATCCAGGGAGAAACACTTTCAGAATTGTTCCTGTCGATGCTCCCATGAATTTAATGATATGTTATTTTGTTCTTTTATGAATTATTGGTATCCCAGCATACTGTACTCAAAAGCTTAGTCTGAAAATCTTAATGTAGTCATGATTATGGAGGGTGACTTAATGTGATTAGTTTAGAAGTATAGAGAAAATTTAATATTGTTGAATTTTTATTTTTAACTTTCTAGTTATTATAGAAGGAAAATGGAGAAGCACTTTCAGAAACAGAAGAAAGAGTAAATTCAAACAGTATTTTTTGGAATAAAAATGGCAGAAAACATCAACAAGAAAAGGGAGCTTAGAATCTACTTTATTGCCTATATCATAGAAATAAGTGTAATAGTTATCTCTTTAAGGAAATAAGTAGAAAAGTGATGTGTTTAAAATTAAGTATTTTAAATATATTGTTGAGAAAATATAGTAGTTTTTGATCATCACAATATTCAAAGAACTTGCCATTTTGTAACTCATTTTTACATGGGAAATCTGACATATTTAGATGTTAAGTCATCTTCCTAGTTCCTGATAGAAGGATCGGAGTATTCCATGTGACTCCAGTGACCCCGTTTGTCTTTTATTTATGGTTTAGTTAATCTGAGCTACTCTTGTACCTTTCCTCAGTAAGAATGGTAGCAAGATAGAAAATGATGCATAGGAAAGATAGCTTGGTAAGGGAGCATATGGAATGGCAATTACCTCTAACTGTATAGGGAGACCAGAAGATTAATGTACTAAAAGTTTTCTGATGAATTAAGTTAACAGGCTGACCCAAGGAAGAAAGTAAACCAATAATTCATAATTGAATGCATATCTAAATAGGTTTTTAAAAGAATTATTTATTTTATGTATATATGAGTATACTGTAACTGTCTTCAGACACACCAGAAAAGGGTATCATATCCCATTACAGATGGCTGTGAGCCACCATGTGGGTGCTGGGAATTGAACTCAGGACCTCTGGAAGAGCAGTCAGTGCTCTTAACCACTGAGCCATCTCTCCAGCCCCACAAATAATTCTATTCAAATTATTATATTATAGCCTCAAAAAATCTTAAAAATTATGTTCTGGACTCAGCATTCATATATGTCACTTCTTTATAAAACAGATATTCAATACATTGATTTGATATTTAAATATATATATTCAAGGTCAGCATTTAGAAGTGTGTACTGATTTCCATTTCTAGCAAATTAGGGAACAGAAATGAAAGATTGAGCCTTCACTATGACAAGTATCTTCTTTTCCTCTTTTTTATAATCTTCCATATTATATGTGTCTCAATTATGGTTTCCAGGTTTGTATTTTCATGGTATCATGTGAGTATGCTATCATGTGTATCATTGCATCTATATTTGTATTCTCAGTTTTTCATTATCGATCTTTTTCTTCTGTTGGTTAGTTTTTGTGTCATATTCTGGTTTGTTTACTGTAACGTCCCCCCGCCCAGCAGCAGGAAGGACGCCAACAACAGGATTCTTCTCAATCACACTTTATTAGGAGCGCCCTTATTGAATTGAGAGAAGGACCCCGACCCATGAGGCAGTCAGCTTTTAAGTTCTACTGTGCGGATGTGTCGATGCCTGATTGGCTAGCAATGTCTGCCAACGTTGCACAATGCCTCATTGGCTCACCAGTGTCTGCTGATACTGCGTCACCCTTTCGGGTAGGGTACGATGGAATGGGCAACGTATGAGTCAAGCGCATGCATAGGTGAGCAACGTGTTATGCTTGCGTGGTTGACGTTGGCCGGTGCCTAACAGTTTACATTTTTATTATGTTATTATTAATTATTATTATTTATTGTTTTTTGTTCTTAGATGCCTATTTGTGTTAGAATAAAAAAGAGAAAGGAAGAGAGGATTTGGGTTGGGATTGGAAAAGGAATGATCTGAGGATATTTGGGTGAAGAAAAATATAATGAGAATATATGAAACAAATTCTATTTCTTTTTCTTTTTTTGTTAATCATTCCATTCATTTATATCTCAAATGATATTCTACTTCCTGATTATTCCTCCACAAACCCCCATCCAATATCCTCCCTCCCCCCTCCCCTTTCCCTCTACAAGGGTACTTTCCCACCTACCTACCCTTTCCTGCCCCACTACTCCAGCATCCCCCTATGCTGGGGCATCAAACCTCCCTGGGACCATGGGCCTCTCCTCCCATTGCTGTCAGGTAAAGCCATCCTCTGATACATATCTATCTGGAGCCATGGATCTCTCCAGATGCACTCCTTGGCTGGTAGTCTAGTCTCTGGAAGCACTGGGTGGTCAGGCTAGCCTATACTAGTCTTCCAATGGGGTTGTAAACCTCCTGAGCTCCTGTAGTCCTCTCAAAGAACTCTCACACCATTTTCTTGTCAGCAAGTGCCAATTGAACACAGCAACAACATCAGGTTTGGTGTCTGCAGACATGATGGATCCCCAGGAGGAAGTCCCTGCATAGCCCTTCCTTCAATCCCTGTTCAATTTTTGTCCCTGTTCTTCCTTTGGACAGGAACATTTCTGGGTTAAAAACTTTGAGATGGGTGGGTGGCCCCATCTCTCAACCAGGTACTGTGCCTATTCAATGGAGGTAGTCTCTACAGGTTCTTTCTCCCCTTTCTTTGTGCATTTTGGCTAAAGTCACCCCCTGGGTCCTGCGAATCTCATGTTTTTTGGCATCTGGGACCCTCTAGTAGCTATCCCCAGTTCCTCATCCCCCCTGCTACATATTATTGTTTGATTTTCTGACCCTCCATACCTCTCTCATAATCCCTCCAGTTCCTGATACTTCCCCACTTATTTCCTCTCCCTCCTCTCTCCCGCCCAGGTTTCCCTCTCCCTACACCTCCCAGAACATGCTCCATTATATAACAAGGACACAGGCTCCACCATGTTCACAACAGCCTTATTTATAATAACCAGAAGCTAGAAAGAACCTGGATGTCCCTCAACAGAAGAATAGATACAGAATATGTGATACATTTACACAATGGAATACTACACGTCAATTAAAAACAAAGACTTCATTAAATTTGCAGGCAAATGGATAGAACTAGTAAATATCATCCTAAGTGAGGTAACCCAGAACACACATGGCATGTACTCACTAATAAGAGGATATTAGTCCAAAAACTCACAATAAAACCCACAGACCATACAATGCTTACAAGGAAGACCAGGGTGTGGATGCTTCAGTTCTTGGTGAGGGGGGAACAGGACAAATTCTATTTTTAGTACAAAGAAAAGGAAAAAGGGAAAATTGGTTGGGGGAGATATCTGAATATTTAAGGGTATCTCTGCTCTTCTAGAGGACCAAAGTACAGTTCCCAGCACCCATGTAAAAAGGTACACCATCACCTGACTACAACTCCAGGAACCTAATCCACTGTATATACCTATACTCTCCTATTTGTATCTATATACAAACATGCACACAACACCATAGGCTTCTCAAAAAGAACATTACAAAATCACCATTTCAACATTTTTTCT
>JADRCC010280415.1:0-13968 GCA_019843855.1 Hylomyscus alleni | reverse complement strand
TTTTTTTTTTTTTTTTTTTTTTTTTTTCATAATAAAGAGCATCCTAAAAGGTCACTTATAGGAAATTATTACCACAACAGGTTTGGGCAACATTTGTGACAAGACCCAGAATTCTAACAAGTTTATTATAAGGTAGATACATAAATTAACAAGAGTTTATGCTCTCAAATTAACTTTTAATCTAGTAGTATACATAGCCATATAAAACCAAGTAATAATAAAATTAGAATTGTCTTATTTGTGTTGTGACCATGAACCAGCTAAGCTGAGACTGGGTAATGTGTAAAGGGAAGAAGTGGGTTTGGGCTCTCAGTTCTGGAAGCTGTGTTTTCTAAAATCCTAGTGGTGCCAACATCTGCTTGCTTCTGGTGGGGACCCCCTGCTACTTCAGAGTAAAAAGTTGAAGGGCAAATGTTTAAATAAAAGAGAACAAGTCTGAGGAGTAGGGTCACTTCCTAACAACTACGGTAAATAATCCATCCCTTACAGTCCCTGTCTCCCAACACTGCCATTGTACCAGTTCTATCTCACTGGAATGGAAGGGTTTGAGGGGAGGGTAAAAAGCAAATGTACAGAGGAAAGGACAAGTAATTGAGGGATGGGAAACCTTCCAGGGAAGGTAGCATTTGCTCATCCGAGAAGAAGTGGAGCTTTTCTTTTGACTGATTGGCTATCTAGGCAGAGCATCTTTGCCTGTATCTGTTCTCAGAAGAGTTGCCTTACAGAAAGGATGTGGTCAGCATCGCTGTCTGCTTTTGTAGGAGAGCACAAACATCTGCTCAAAGGCCTTTCCTCCCATTGAGCTTCAGTGCTGTGGCTTCAGCTTGAAGTCTCTGTAGGCTCACCACTGATCAGGCAGGAAAAGACAAACCTCTAAGTATAGGCTGACTGTCTACCTTCTTTAAAGCATGCATCAGCCCCAGAATGGGCTGCCTCAACTTAGGAGACATTCACTGGCATGGCTATTTAATAATATTTTCTGTCCTCTGGGTACCTTCTTAAGGAAGATAGAAATGCATGACAGAGTTGGAGTCTTCTAGCAGGAAAGAATGTGTAAACATTAGGGGAACAAATATTTTAAGGATGAGGTAGCTGGGCTTGGTGGTTCACATCAGTAATCCTAACACATGGGTGGCTAAGGCAAGAAGATGGCCAACCTGTAGTACAGTCTCAAACCAGTAATCGTAGCAAACAAAACGTGAGGTAGGAAAAAGAGAAATAACCTTAAATTACAAACACATGAGACTGACTTGGAGATTCAGAAACAGTAAGCAAGCATCGTGACACTAACACAGCTAACCGTCCTGTTCTGTGACCCAAAAGTTCAAGATTCAAAGACCAGTGGGGCAGACTGCTAGTTTGTGCCAAGGCAGGGCTCCCTGGTGCATGGTATTTAAATGGTATCTCATCTTCAGTGAGAATGGAGATGCTTTAGTAAGAGCCTAGAAATGCCCCTATCTGGGAGTGGACCATAGGGCTCAAAAGGATATACTAGAGTGTTTCAGGAGAGGAGAGGGAGGGCTTCAGTTAGTTCAATAGTCACTTCAAATACTTTTTGTTCAAGGCAAAGTCATAAAGTCATCAGTAAAAATGAAATTGTTCAGCATAGTTTAAGGGAGCCACAGACCTTGTCGCTGAAACACTTAGGGATTCTGATTTTCAGATTCCTAACAGTTGTTTGGGTAAGACCAGCCCAGTCATCGTCATGATGCTGGTGACCAGGGGTTGAGGGAGACAGCAAGGTCCTATGGCAGTTCTATGCTAGCCTGTGTCAGCCAGGGGCTTTTCGTCATGGTACCCTCTGTGGAGTGTGTCAGACTTCTGTGGCCTCCAAGCCACACTGTTCAACCGATACCTCTCACCTTGAGTTCTGTGTGCCAAAGAAACATTGTCTAATCCTCCACCTGGAATGCCTCTGGCTGGTCACTGAGAAGATTCCTTCTGAACTCTTCTACTTTGCAGAAGACTGCTCGCGGTTTTTGTGTTCTTACTAGTTCTGGCTTAGGTGAGATAAAGAGTGATCTCGGTAGAAATAAAACCTGTCTTTCACAGTTAGGAAAAGCCTGAGAGTGAGCCGGAAGCTGGGCTGTGTGCTTGTTCCTTTACAGCTCCTCCTCCTCTCCCTTTCCTACTCAACAAGGGTCCTCGCTGAATCTTC
Source organism: Hylomyscus alleni (assembly GCA_019843855.1). Taxonomy (NCBI): domain Eukaryota; kingdom Metazoa; phylum Chordata; class Mammalia; order Rodentia; family Muridae; genus Hylomyscus; species Hylomyscus alleni. The sequence continues at coordinate 11,810 of JADRCC010280415.1, read as the reverse complement.
TTAAGGCAGGGGAGGGTGAAGAGGAAGTTCCTAGGGATCTGGTAGGTTGGCATGTGGTCAAGTCTAGCATGGTCTCTCTGGTTATGCTCATTGCATTCCATGGCTTTTTCAAAATACATTTTGGTAGAGGGTTGTTAGTTGTAGTTTTCTTGCTGGCGTTTTCCATCCGCCACCTAGCACTGATGAAAAGCCATGCTAGATTTAAGCTACTCTACACTAGCCCGGCTTTATGGGGACGTCTATTTGGCCAGAAGGATTATAGAAGCAGACCCTGGATGCAAGACAGGGAACATAAAAAATAATTTGATGGTTTAAAATTAAAAGGAGGAATGGAGGGATGGCTCAGCAGCTAAGTACATTTGTTTTTGCAGATTTGGTTCTAGTACCCTCATGGCAGCTCACAACTCTCTGTAACACCAGTCCCAGGTGATCTGACACCCCCTTTTGGCCTCCACAGGCACCAAGCAAACACATGTACGCAGACCTACCTGCAAGTAAAGCATCCATACATATGGCAATTAATAATTATTTTTTAAGAGAAATGTTATGACATTTCTTGTAGTGACTAGTCTCAGCGTGAACAGTACACACTGCTTGTAAGAAGAATCTTGGTTGCCATGAGAACTACCTCTTCATGTCTTCTTTTCAAACCTATTTGCATCATTTAACCTGTTCATTATAGAACAATGAAATAAACGGTCTTGGCCCTTCTCTTCGCCCCAGGTCATTGCTCCCCTTGCACCTTGTTTGTTCATAAAATGGCTGGGGCTTCTTCAGCTGAAGTCTGGATTTGCATGAGATTGTACAGTTTGTGTGGGAGCTGCACACTTGAAAGTTGCCTGGTGTGGGCCACCATGCGCATTCCTCCAATTGGCCTTTAGAAGGCCTCACAGACTTTGCCTCATTTCAGGGCAGTAGGAATATTCCCATTCCGATGGAGAGGTGCCAGGCATAGGCCCCATATGTGCAAAAATGAGGCACAGAAGTCCCTGTCATATTTGGAAAGCATCTGAGGCAAATGCATTCACTACTAAAGCTTTTTTCCATTTATTTCAACTACTTAGAGGTTTTGGAAAGGTTTAACCAGAGTTTCTTTTCTCTTTGCCTATGAAAAAATAAATCTTCTATGGCTCCCTGTTTACAGACTTCTAGAATGAGCTTTGGAAGAACTTCACATTGGAGCTTTCTGGATTCTCTGTAGTCTTCCCTTCTGTATAGTCTAATGTTGCTTTACAGTAGAATTCCTGAATAAACACTATGCACTCCTGACATACCTTTACTGTGGATGAAGATGGCTAAGTCTACCCATGAGCAGACTAGCAGAGAAGTCCCTGTTCCCTGCCCTTGTGTGCCTCCTTTTCCTGAGCTTGTACATCTGCTAGTGATTTTTCTAGGGTTAATTTGGGTGTTTTTATTTTTAAATTGGAACATGGTGTCTGTCTCTTTTCTGTGTGTGTTTTGGATGCAGCCCCTGTGCTAGGCATGCGGTTATTAACTCCACTGATACACCAGTTCACTCATTAGCATTTGCATTTTAAATTACAAGCTAGAGCAGACGACATTTATGCTATATTTGTACCATTGCCTTCTTCATGAATGATGTTGTATGTGCAGGGAATGCAGAAATAACTCTAAGGCCCCGATATATTTTAGTCTCTTTTCAGCAAACTGCTACTTCTTTTTACTCTTGATTCTCATTGTTTAATAGGGACTTTTTTTTATTCTTTTCCAAGTTTAGATATACTCGTGAGTGCTACTGATTGGGAAATGATAACAACAACAAAATAGGCTATTGCGTAGAGTGGCCATCTTTCTCACTCACGTGCTATTCCTTGTAAGCAGCCTGCTTTGATTTGAGGGGAAGCAGAGTTTTCTCCTTCCCAGAGCAGTGGGTAGAAGACATCATTGTAACAGATACTTGTTCTTGCTTGTATCTTTGCTCCAATCCTCCTTTTTAAATAGGGATTAGTCAGTGGTTACTTGCTAATGCCTGTTATTGCTCAGCACTGCAGGGGGAAGAAAAGAAAATGGTGGAGGCCTTCAAAGGATTAGCATTTAGATTTCACTGCCCAGCATATTAGGGTTGCCAGCACAGAAGTAGGCCCCTTAGGATGAGAGGGGTCAGTAGTTAAATTCTCTTGCCCAACTCCTGCTCATGGTAGATAGCAAGTTCATCATATAGATCCCAAGAACGAAATGAAAACTGCACAGTCATGCACTGGGACCAGAGCCTTTCCAGCTCTCCCAGCTCTTCCTAACCTGGTGCCTGCTGATTGAGGGCAGAAAACTTGCATTGGCTGATACACGCATGTTGTGCTTTTCCTATAATTCAATATCTGATTGTGTTTCTTCAAATTCTGACTTTCCAAGGACCTTTTACCTCACACATTCACTACACACTTTTAAAATAACATGAAAGGGGCTCAGAAATGCATAGCACAAATCAAGGTGCATTCTGGGTAGAGAACCAAAATTCTGCAGTTGATATAACTAATTTCCCTTCCTTCTTTCTAAAGGCTTTTTTTTATCCTCTGCTAACTAATTCCTGAGTAAAGAAGATATAAACACCTATGAGGCTGGTGGTCCACAAGCTTGTAATTCATTAACTCAGAGCCTAATGCCTGCAGCTGGGCATGTGCTCTCTGACTGGGTATTGCGTGATATGTGCAGGGCTTTGAGCTCAGTCCTTAGCACTGATTTTCAAAAATAAAATAAAATCTGTCTTATTGTTGCATATAATATGTCATATACTAAGTAATAAAGAAATTACATGGCCTGTACAAATTCTAAGTCTCTTCTCATGATGACCTGCCTCCTGCTATGGGTTTGAGCTTGCAGTAAGTACTATCACATCACATTTATGGATTATGGAGAGGATAGGCCTAGTAGAACGAAGGACTAGACTAGACTTGGTTCCATTGGTTTCTTCAACATAGTAGCATTTGAACTGTATTACTTTCCTAAATTCCACTTCACATATCCAATACAGGCTTTTCTTTGTGTCTTCTAATTGTATTAGTTAGTCTTATAAACATCTTACCTTGGCTGGGCTGATTCAGAGTTCTCCCTAAGAAATTCATACCTAGCAAGACTGACAGATACTTAAGTCAGTTCACCAAATGGACTCTCAAGTCAAGTGAGGGCCCTTCCATGTACATTTCACAGTCCAGGCTCTGCTGATTCCACCACACACCTTTGCATCAGCTCATCTTCTATGAACAAAACACACATGAAATTTTCTAAGACTTTGTAGACAGTGCGCAGTAGCTTGGGTGATAAGTGCTTACCTAACAGGACACTCTAAACTCAATCCCCAGCACTACATAAACGAGGCTGTCAAATGTAAAAGTAAAGGTGTTCCATGCCTGTAACTCCAGCCCTCTGTAAGGGAAGGCAAAAAGATCTTTGACTGATATGATCCATGGCTACATAGCAAGTTTTAAAATAGCCAGCCTGGAAAAAATAAAAAGGTGATGGACAAGATAAAATTAATAGGAAATTGTTCCATACCTCTGCATCTCTTCTATGGAAAAGTCCCTTTTAGGTACATTCAGTGTTTACCACCCATGAGCACAACTCCTGATACAGGCATTCCGTGCTCAGTCTTCAGCTTCTTTGGTTTCTGGGCCTGTTTCTTGGTGAACCTGTTCTCTGGACACTAAACTGCCTTACAGGATGGCCTGCATGGCAAGTTGTTGAGTAGTGGTCCCCAGAGATATCAGGTGGTAAGGCAGGGCAGAAGACCTTTGCAGTCCACTTGGTTGCTGTAGCAGTGGGCGCCCAGGTAGCGTTCTGCATGTTCATTCAGTAACATTTACAAATGCTGCTTAATGGCGCTGCTAAAAACTAGGCAGATAGCTCACTAAAGAGCCTGGAATCCCATTAGTTCTCTTATTGGCCATCCATTTGAAATGCTGGCTAGTGCCAGCCACTCCCTTTCCTTCTGAGCTGGTTCTCCAGGAAAAGGAGTACCTTAACTGTATCCCCACATCCTCCAAGACATCCAGACCTCTTGGCTCTCTGTACCTGCCTCCAATATGTCCTGGCTTCTGACAGAAACCTTGAATTAAGTGGGTTAGGAATAAACTGCTTGACTGCGTGTGTGCAGATAGCTTCTCTCACTAGCTATCTGAAGTGCTTTTTGAAATACACAGGAGCCCTTTGTAAGCTGCTTTATAAGCTGTGAAGTCCATTGTTGCTGCTCACTGCAGCCAGCGTGGCTCTACCCTAAGTAATGTCTCCTTGGCTCCTGGCCAGGGCTGGGTATTGCAAACTCTAGTAAGCAGGAAAGTCGCCCACCAGAGTCCCTAGCAGCTGTTGCAGGTTGGAGGATTTGCAGAAATTGAGATTGCTGTTCCCAGATATTGGCACTTGCCTGGTGATGAATGACCGACTCTGTGCAAGGGGGCTCTGTATGCTTTCCTTCAGCCTTTTATTCTCAGCAGTCTATTGTGGCACCCACTCAATGGCCTCGTTGTAGAGGACGACCGCTAAATGCTGGAGTGAGTAGCCTGCCTCTGCCTCCATTCCCTCCTTCATTTGGCCTCAACTGAGACATTAAGAATAGCTCTTTGATCCCCTGATCCGATTCTTGAGGCAGGAATTTCATGGGACCTAACACAAATGCTAAGAGCTGAGAATTGAACCTCAGGAGGGAAGAGAAATGAACTTCACCTGAAAGAATCTGAAGTGATTTAATTACCCTGGTGTTGTTACCTTAACCCACCCCCTCTACACTGGGATAGCCTGGGAAGGAAGACCAAAGACCTGCAGAGGTCTATTCTTATAAAAAGTCATTAGTAGTAGTGTGTTTGTTTCTATTATGAAAGCCCAAGAGTGAAATTCTTAAAGGGCACTGTAATTTCTTAATACATGTTTTCATAAATATTCATGTATTCATATGCTGAAACTGGTGTTTACCATCTTTCTAGAGACCAGCCCAGGCATGAGTGACCTCAGTTAAGGCATGTCTACCTCAGTGCTCCAGTCCCTACCATCTCCTTCTCACGTTACTCTGGCTTAAGTCTGTAAGATGCTTGAAGACAGGGATACTGCTGGTCTTGTCACCACTTAATTCCCCATTAGCAGTGCATGGATGGAGTAGTGCTTGAACCTGAGTGAGTGAGTGAATTAATTAATTAATTAGTGAGCTGATTGACTTTTTTGGGCTGGGGGCGGATGTAACATCTTGATTATTTAAAATTTCAGAAAAAAAATATACATATTATCCCACAGACTGATAAAGCCATAACAGTTCTATCATCTATGAGACCAAAGTGGGTGTCTCAAGAGAATCAGAATAATGCTGGGGTCTGCCCAAAGTTACAGAGCCCTGAACAGGTACATAACTTCTGTGGCCTCTGTTTTTTTGTAGGATAAATGGGTTGAATTTGTTTTCTCTGGTTCATTACTGTTCTGATCTTCTAATAATAACTTTTGCTTAGCGGGTATTTACTGTAGTTGTAGATTTAGCTCCAACCACAGCTTTTTGAGTTAATTAACAGTACAATTTTACAAATAAGAAAACTGAGGTGTAGAAAAGTATATTAGCCTGCTAAATAACAGCACATTTTCTTAATCTTGCTTTATGTACCCTCTTTTAGAATGTAGCACCCATATTAGCAGTGAACACAGTTAACCAGATCTCACCTCATATATTTCTGGAGGCAGTAAGCCGGGTTCCAGCCGTTGCTCATTCATTGCATCTGCCTGTACCCTTGCTGGCTAGAAACCAACCCAGTAGTACTTTTCTTGTAGTATAACCAAAAACAAAGCTTAGAAAGATGATAATAGCCACCCCTCTTGGGAAATATAGTAATGGAGATACAAGTTTTAGTCATCATTTGGGGGTTGGATTTGTTTTCTTGGCCCACAATGTGACACCAATAAGAACATACATATCTAAGAGAGCACGGCTAGGACATGTGATTGTGGAAGGAGCAGGTCAGACCTGTGGGATGGGTTTATGAGCTGGGGTGTTTACGGACAAATTAAACTTTAGCCCTGAGTAAGCAAAGTCCTAAGCCAGTTATTACTGCCAGGACACTTCTAATGGGCCCTGTGCAACCTTTATAAATTATTCAGCTGCTTTACTAATAAAAGGCCAAGCAACTTGCCTGGTCCTGGTGGTACTTAAGTAGATAGCTGAGAACAGGTTAGAGGGACAAAGGATCTGCTGACCACCAGGGAGCCCTCCTTTCTGATTTGGTGGTAAAGGGGTTAAACAGAGGGCCTTGAGTAGTGGTGTAGAGAGAGATGGGGTAAAAATGTTAACAGTGTTGACTAACAATGCTGCAAAGCCATCCCAGAAGCTTGCACACAATACATGGTTCTTACTGACACAGAAGATACGGTTTCCCTACAAGATCTTGTACCTTTTTATTTTGACATAATTTTAAAAGAAAAGTTAAAAAAATAGAACAGAGTTTCTTCATTTGTTCATTATTGTATTGTTAACACACTGGCCCATTTGCTATCTGTGTTTGTAAAGATCAGAAGATTTGGTATAAGTGCTGCTCAGATCCATAAAAAGTGGTTTGGTTTGGTTCGGTTTGGTTCGGTTTGGTTCGGTTTGGTTCATGGTCCATACTTCACAATTGCCATGCCTCTAGCAGCTTCAGGGTTCTCTTAGCCCTGGGTGTTCACAAGGGTTCGAGATCTGAAAATAATAACATGATGAATGTAGTTACTGGCTTGTCTGGAAGCCTGTGGATTGAGTGTGCATGTCCTAGATGTCAACATGTTTGCTGTCTTAAGTTATTTTATGCTACCACTAGATATAGCAGGGTATTTATAGACTTTATATTTCAATTAACAATTTGTTAGAAATGTGCAAAATGATTTTTACCTGCAAGGGGATTTGGAGCCTATTGTTTAATGGTATTCCAAAAATGCCTAGGATTTCTTGATGATCATAAACAGCTGGACTCTATTGCTTACCAGACAAAGGGGAACATCCAGCCTGACTCTTCCCAGCATGACTGCTAGAAAGCATGACTAGAACCCAGCACATTGGCTCCAGTAAAGTGCCTGGGGTACAAGCCTGGCCCAAGCCCTTTCCTCAGAACTCACGACTATTGAAGGAGAGAAGCAACTCCACAAAGTCGTCTTCTGATCTCCACTTGAACCTTTGGCATGTGCATGTACACAGATACACACAGTGCTAAACTTTTAAAGGCACAATCAGCAGCTAACAGCCCAGGACCCTGGACTCCTTGTCTGGAATTTCATGGTACAAGATATTAAGCAGACTTTTTTTCACCTTTGCACTCATGTCATTTTGTCCTTCCAACCCACTTCACAATCCATCTTCAGAGTGTTTGCTGAGGTAAATACCATGTTGGACTGTGTACTCATATTCTTCATCTATTATGTTTGTGTCTTTAAATATCTTCATAGTTCTTCAACTATGCCTTTTTCTCATTCCTCAGAATGATCTTGGTTTCATACCAGCAAATAATGAAAACACTACTAACATCTGCCTCCAGGAGCAATGATGTAATTGGGGGGCAGAGGTGTGTGTCACACATGTGAGGGTCAGGGGCAGCTCTCAGAAGTCAGTTCTTGCCACCTTACGGTATCCAAGAACTCAAACTCAGGTTGTCAGCCTGTGTGAAAATGCTTGATGGCTGAACCATCTCACGGCCTAGTTACATCCCTCAACGCCCATTGCTCATTGATCCTATGGGGGATACAGGGAAATTGTTACTTTACATGGCAGCAGGGGTTTTCTTCATGGCAGAGCTGATAGAAGCTCATTCTGAGGTATAAAGTAGGTGAGAGATGAATTAGAAATAATTTAAAGGACAGTTCGGGGATGTTTGTCCAGATTCCACCGCTTCCTCATAGCGGAATATGACAGGAATAGCTGAGTCTCATTGGCTGCACTTCTGTAGGCTCCACACCCAAAACCATGAAGTGCAAGTTACAGCTTTAGCTGTGTCGCTTTGAATTGTAGTAAGTAGTAGCTGACGTTCCTTCAAGGCCTTGATCTTATACACTCTTCTTACTCTTACATTTTGAGTTTGGAATCGAGTCAGCTGATCAGCAAATTGAGTTGATTAAATCTTCCCCCTGGCATAAATGTAATCTGCACGAGTAGGAGATGACAGCTTAGAAGACAGCTTGTGTCTTCCCTTGATTCATCAGATAAACACTCTAATTAGATGACAGAGCTCAGTTTTAAAGTATCCTGAGCTCAAAGGTGAGCTAGCCAAGGGCTAATGCTAATGTCATCGATCCAGCTCCTCAGAAGAGCAATTAGGGCCCTAATGAGATGAGGACCATGAGCTTCTGTGCTGGCATCTAGAGAAGCTTTGTTGACTTTTCTTACCAGCATTTCCAAGGCAAGCTGAACGTTAGAGACATCCTTTGATCCTGTCTCCACCATAGCCCACCCTCCTTACCTTCCTCCTCCGTTGTCTGCTGGGATTATAGCTTTGTTGTGTTAACTATTGGTTGTACTTGTATTAGAAACAAGGCAAGAATAATCTCAGTAGTGAAACAAAGCAAAAGAAGTTAAACAAGCAGTTTAATTTGGGTTGGGGAGTGTGCTGTGCACCTTGTGGGGATAGCAAACACACCAAGCTCTTCACTGCTTTTGATGCCAATGCATGTGGTGACTGTGCTTTTCCTCCTTTGCCTGGTGTCCATCCTCACAGACTTTCCAGGCTTTTAAGGCACAAGCCTTTCATCTTAGCTCTCTAGAGGCAGAGGCAAGTGAATCTCTGTGAGTTCAAGGCCAACTGAGGCTATGTTTTTTTTTGAAAAAAAAAAAAAAAAGGCAAAAGGAGATTGAGGTTGGCTGCTCCATGCCTTCAAATTGTAGTGGGTGGGTGGTGAACAAAAGTTCCACCAGGAAAGTTTGTGGGACATTGGCCCTTACCAAGCTAGCTTCATTTGATAGGAAAAAAGCAGACATTTCTCACAACTGAGACTGGGTTTCTCTCTTTAGTCTTGGCTATCCTGGAACTCTGACCTACCTCTCTCTGTGTCTCTCTCTCTCTCTCTCTCTCTTCCCCCCTTCTCTCTCTCCCCCTTCACTGTATGTGTGTATATGTGTCTGTGTGTGTATGTGTTGGTTCTCGCTCATCTGCCCCCTCTCAACTAGGCTGGCCTCAAACTCAGATCCACCTGCCTCTGCCTCCTGAGTGCTGAGATTAAAGGCGTGTGCCACCACCACCCAGCTGAGTTTGGATTTATCTTTAAGGCTTTAGATTTTAAACATAAGAAAGGTTTAAAATTCTGTTAGGATGCTATTTCACCCACTTCACATATGCAGTATCTTAAGGATTAAGGTTTCACCTTTAGCAACAGCCCAATTAGTAATTGCCAATACTGCTGTGTGCATCGTGGGACTACCAGTTGCCATGAGAACCTTAACTTTCACGTTCCCTGACTGATTTTACATGAACAGTGCAGTAGTGAAGTGGAGGGAGGAGAAGACAGAGAGCCGGCAATGAAATGAATCCCTGTTCTCTCTTAAGTCACTTGGAGTGCTAGACTCTGTTCATTCAGCTTTCCCACCTCCTGCAAGTTTGTTTCCTCTAAGTCCTTCAGAAGGAAGTCAAATAGTTTGACCTTTATTTGCATCTAACTTAAAAGCAGTTCAAGTTCAATACTTAGCTAGGAGATTGCCTTTAATGAGCCAAGTTTAAAGGAGGAGCGTTTTAATCTCTTAATGTTTGCATGGAGATGAGATGTGCATACACAGTAAGGAAGTATGTTCCCAGCTTAAACTACTACATTATACATTTAAAACAGAATCACCCCTCCCAGCAGCCTTGCAGAGCAATTAACAACCCAGGGAGAAAGCCCTGTGTGTGGGGTGGGGGGGGATGTTTTGTTTTGTTTTTGTTTTGGGGCTGGCTGGGTGGGTGGCACAAAAGTACCTCATCCGCAGCATGTGCCTATATGTGAAATCCTGATTTAGAAAGACACTCCTCACTGCACTGGCTATCTCAGAAGGCAATTCTTGTTCTGTTCCCAGCTGCTCCTCCTCCTAACCTCCCTCTTGTGTCAGGATCTGGCCCCAGCACAGGGTTAAATGCAGGTTAGATCCTCCAAAGGAGGACAAGGTGCTTCTCTCAGCCTTTGTCAGCGCTAATGCCAGCTGTGTTTGGTGCTCCATCACTTTGTTTTTTCTGTCCCTTGTTATTTAATGGGCTGCCTTTTATGCTGAATAGAAGATAAAGAGGCTGCCTCCCCCTCTCCAATTCTTCTAGTTGTGCTTAAAAGACAAATGGAGTGCTGAGTGAGGACTTCTTGGTTTATATTGTGGGGTGAAAGCTTAGAGGGACTGGTTCCCAGGCCCCCAGAAAGTTCTGGTATCCTATGAGGTCCCACAGTGGGGCCTCCCTGAGTGTGAGTAGGAGGGCATTTCTAACACATTTCCAGTAATATGAACATTTATGGCTCGGATCACTTTTGAGTAAAAAGGGTATAGCCTTCCCTCCCTTGCCCTTCTCTCTTCTAGGACACGGACACACACAGGTGAGTGAGCCTGCCTACTCACAATAGTTTGAGTGTGGACCTTCCCATTTATCATGTGAAGAATTTCCAAATTAAATTTTATATGGAAATCTCACTCTGAAGGGCTCATTGCAAAGCATTCTGGGCTGATGTGTCTGTCATTCTGTCCAGACCTTGCCGAGCTGTGATAGATGTTTCCTCCCTTGATGCCTGTAGTCAGGTAGTCTGTGAACAACAACAGAATGGGCCAATTAGCTTGCTACCCAGAAGGGTATAGAGGCAATGCTGTCTGTAGCAGTGGTCTGATGATTCAATCTCAGATATATATAAGATTACAGACTTAAAAGAACTTGACCAATTATGGTGGATGCTATCAAAGAAACCAAAGATAATAAATGTTGGTAAAGATGTAGAAAGACTGGAACCCTTACAAATTGTTGGTACAATTGTAAAATGTTCTAGCTACTGTGGAAGACAATATGGAGACTCTTCAAACTTTGGATACCTTTTTTTAAAAATCTTATACTACTAGCACAGGCTTACCATGTAGCCCAAGCTGACATTCAAATTGTAACAGCTTCTCCTGCGTCAGGGTCAAAGTATGTACTACCACCTCCATCAGCTTCCTCAGAAGCTTGAAAAATGGAACTGTAAAATCCCAAGAGCCGAGTCGTATAAGTAAGTATAAGATGTATCCAGGATGTTCGACTACCAAAGACACAGAGACAAAGATCGATGCAATAAGCAAGAGGTTTAATGATCCAGTATACTGGGGACCCGCAGTCGGGGCGGAGGGGATCCTGAAAAACAAAAACACACACTCTTTATACTCTTTCAGAATATAGGTTTTAGTTTAGAGCATGAGTTGGTTATCTCTCATTGGTGGAGCCCATTGTTCTTTGTGCCCATTGTCCTTTGTGCCCCAGGTGAGGAGATTGCTTTGGCAGGTAGAAATGGTGGTGAGAGATCCGCCCCCCACTGCGGGTGGGACATTTCCTAGAACCAGGTGTTACTCCCTACAGTTGGGGCATTTCCAGGGGACAGATGTTTATTCAGTAAATTCTTTTGAAGCTCCCTGACTTTAAGCTTAATGGACATTCCTGACTTCTTGGTATTTTTCTGAGGTGTCCCTGCTTACTCAGTTCTTACAGAACTGTCATCTAGACTATCAGTTGGACTTATGGGTATACACCCAAGAAATAAAATTAGAGTCTCAAAAAGTATCTGTATCTCTAAACCCAATACAGAATTAATTATCCATCGCCTATGTAGTAAGAATTTTGGTTGCCTTTAAAAACACAGAAATATTAGAGTAATATGTTTGGGTGGTTTTTTTTTTT
>JADRCC010280360.1:0-14705 GCA_019843855.1 Hylomyscus alleni | reverse complement strand
GGGCAGGGCAGCAAAGACACAAGATTTTGAGCTTTGTGCTCTAGGGCATTTGACCTCAATGTGTACAGCAGCTTATGTTGGGTCTATCGGGTATTTGCAGGGATGTTCTTGGCTTTTAGCTTCTGTATACTGGGCATGAGGCTTTAGCACACAGGCTGTCTTGGCAGAGGACTGCTATGAGACAGGATTAGCACAAGCGAAGGCATGGGCTGCATGGGCTTCTCGAAAAAAGCAAGGGGAGCTCTGGCCAAATTTGGAGGACTTCAGGATGCTGGCTACCACATCTTGATCTTGTATTACACTTAGAGTATATATTCTGGCAGTCAAGGCCTTAGCAGATGTCTTGGTGGATGTTGGCAGGCCACAGAGGCCTTAGAAAGCAGACACAGCTGAGGCAAACATAGAATTATTGAGAAAAGAGTGTCTTCACAGGGAGTTTAGGCAGAGGATGGCAGAAAAACCTTTGCTAGTGTAAAACTGCAGTTCTGTTATGCTGGTGATAGCAGTATCAGGTTTAGTGGTAAAAATGGAGTTCTGGAATTTAAAATACAATAATGAGTGGATTTTTGATTTACCTAATTGTTCTACAAGATTGAGGTGATACAATAAAGATAACACTGATAAAATCTAACAAGAACCAGCCATCTAGTAAGCCCATCAGCATAGAAAATACAATAAGAATGAAACATAACTAAACTTTGTATATTAACAATGGATAAAATGTGCTCTATAGGATGCTGCCTCATAGTCTGCTCAGGAACCTGAATTAAAAACATCAGCTGTTAAGGATCCTTACAGTCCACTCCAAGTTGGAGCATAAAAATGAGGAAGGGTTCTAATACCTACGACACTGTACAGTTTTGGAATGAAAGAATAGAAGCTCCCTGGAGTCAATACTAAAATGGCAACAGGTCAGTGCTTAGTAGGTAAATTGGCATGGTGACCTATCCTTTGAGAGAACTAAGCTTTAATGCACATTTGGAGACAAGGCAGGAAATGAATCTTCCACTCTAGGGAAATTCAGCATTGACTACAGATTCTTTCATTTGGTGGTTTTAACAGCAATCCTTCACTTTTTGCCTTTCAGTATCAAATTCAAGTTGAGAGAACAAAGGGATGAGCTGTTCCAGATATGCTCGACGGCTTCTAACTAAGGGGTAGTTTTGAGTCCTGTGCCCTGAAATGTCACATTACTAAACAACACTTGTAAACATGATAGGACAAAGGGGATAGACAGTAAGCAAGCATAACTCTAAAGAACCATCATACCCATTCCTACAAGGGGAAGTTCTCAGAGCTACACAAGGGACAAGTTCTGGCACTGAGAACTATCACACACTGGTCAGTTGAACAGGAAAAAAAAAATTACACTTTGGGAATATATTATTAATATATATTATATATATATTATTAGAGATAAATTTGTGTTGGACTTCAATATCTCTGCTTTATGATGCTTTAGCGTTTGAATTTGTGAAAGTATTTAGTCTTTGTGACCTTAACTCTCTTCTGAGAAAACTCATGATTTATGGAAGGTTTTACTTGATGTGGAGTGTGTCCTGCTTGATGATATTTTATCGCAGTGTCTCTATTTTTTTGTTTTTGGATTATGTGACTTTTTTCATGGTAAGTCTGTATTGGGCTACACTGGACTCAGAGAATATTCCTATAAACAATTGAAAATTGAATAGGAAGAAAATGTTTACAAAGTAGACCCTAGGATGGGAAAACTGAACTTTGATCTGTTTGTATCTTGCAGTGATCCCAGGACAAGGAGGGCATTTTAATCATTGGGATTGAAAGCCATGCATTAGAAGGTGGAAACAGAAATATCTAGAGTGATTGAATGTTCTTGCTAAAGAACTTAGCTTGAAACCAATTTGCCATTGCATTGTGCTGCCACATGTAGAGGAATTCTAATGCAGTAACATGGCTGCTCTGATCTCACACAAAGACCTTCTATGCACATGATCCAGGTGGAATGTAGACATGTCTTTAATCCCTCTAGCTGGTATACAGATTTGCCCATAGCTCAGACTTAAACAAAGAAGTCTAATTAAAGGACAGAAAAATTAGTGGGTCAGAGAAAGATTTGACAGCATAGGCTACACCCAACATGCCAGAGAACGAGAAGGATCCAGAAGGTTAGAACATGTTACCAGTGCTAGGATGAGGCCAAGCTTAGCAACTCCGTCAGAAGCTGAGATAAGCCAGTTTGAAGCAATCAACTCGGGCAGGAGTTTGAGCCAGAACAGCTGAATTGAAGCAGCCAGCCAGAATTCATAAAGAACTAGAAAGGGTGAGCTTATTCAGAAGTAAGCCTCGCAGATGGCAATTACTTCTGGCAAATAAAAATTAAATTTACCATGACACCCACTATTTGAAAAAAAAAAAAAGAAACAAAAATAGAAACTTCCTGGGATTTTAAGGTACTGATAGTAGGAAGAATATGATTCTCATGCCTGAAAAATTTTCACCTGTAAAGGACTCTACTATACGAGGGACACTTAGCTTTTATCTAGTGAAGACATGTAGGAATGTCTTGTTGGTAATCTTACTGATGATATTCTTTCCTGTGTGTGCTGTTTAGATCAAGCTTGTGAACCAAGCACTTTCACCCACTGAGCCATTCCCCGAGCCCCAGGATTATATTTTTGACATTATTTTCTTCTTGGTTTGCATTTTAAATTGAAATGCTCATAATAAGATAAAGACACTTCATCTGATTGCTAGCTCTGTGTTCTATGCCACATGTCTAATGTAAGCCAACAGGAAGTATATTTCCCCACTAATCTTTGTTTTCTCCTTTGAAAGGGCTAACTCTTGAAATAGACGTGTGTGTGTGTGTGTGTGTGTGTGTGTGTGTGTGTGTGTGTGTGTCTGTGTGATTGACACATAGATAAATCTATGCACAACTAGGGCTCATGGCAATTTCATTTACCAACAAATGATTTATTTGTAAAGGTAATATTTTGTTCTTGTTACACTTTGTAATAGATCAAAAAAACTTCAGAACACAGGTGGTGATTAAAATGATTATTTATTAAAATCATAAATACAAGTGTAATTTATACAATGCAAACCATTGTTAAATTTAGATTGCTGAAAATCAACTATAATTCACAGTTCCTCCAATACATAAAGCCAGCAGAAAAAGCAGCTTTAGCTACAGGCTGTTTCTTCCAAAACACATGGTAGCTGAGAGCAAAATTCACTCTCATTTAAATCACTCTATCTCAGGATCCAGAGCATGATGGGATGTCTCTAGGAGAAATGTGCAGACATGGGAAAACATTCGTATATTAAATTATATAAACCAGTAGGTATGGCTTTAGATACAGTTTCATTACTTTTATTCATGTTCAAAAGGACCTAGCAGACTATATTCATAGAATAACTCTTTAGAAATGTAAAATTAGAGTGTTAGGACTCAATTTGTCATCTGAAAGTTATTAATTTAATTAATTAAAACCGAAGCACTTTTTATTATTATTGAGGAATGATGTTCTAGATAGCCCCTAGGGACAAGAACATTTTTAATGGTCTTGTCTTTTCAAGTGATGCAAAGTAGAAGATATGTTAGGGATAAAATACCTCCAGGGTGTTTGGAATGCAGACCGATAATGCAAGCCTGGAACCGAGGTTACGAGTTAGAAGGATAATATGAAGTACAGAAATAGTAGGAAGACAAGAGGGAAAATGAAAAAATATAGAAGCCTTGTGTGCCTAAGGAAAGGCATTGACATTTTCAAATGATATTTGATAATGCCATTTCTGTAAATACGTTCTAAGTACAGAAACCTTTTGCATGAAAGACCTGTGGAAATTTTGTCTTAGGAAATCTTGAGAGACATCTAAAAAAAAAAAATCTTCAAAAATAGTGCTGGGTTTTCACTTTAAGGAGTATATGTACAGACATTTAATAGATGCTGAGGCAACATGTTGACCTGATATCCCAGAAACTTCCATCATCTTCACTATCAAGAGATTATCTTCGTTGTACAAATCATTGGAGTGTTTTAATTGAGATGCTTTTTTTAAACAAAATAATCAATAATATTGGATATATTAGAGAAATTATATGGGGTTGAAGATTACATGGGTGATATAAAAATATGTAATGAATAGTCTCATAATAATTTATTTTTCTTCATCTTCATAAAGTATTTATGGAAAAAGAATATTATAGAACTTCATAGAAATATTCATGATATTATTCTTATATTGCTACTTGCTAAGAAAATTGATCATATAAACTCGATTACAGGTGAGACATTTTAGAATGAATGATTTTAGAACTATTCTAAATTGCTGCTTTAGCTTCCATGCCATCTTTCCGATTCCAGGTGGACTTGCTACAGACATTGTTCTTCTTTGAAGAAGCTTTGTTTCTTTTATGTTGAAGCTTTCACTCCATGCAATTGGCTGGATATGTATGCGTGCATCTATTCCACCCAAGATCACAGGAAAATAAACAAAAACAAGATAAAAATATAAGCATGACTTTAGAATTTCCTGCATCACAAACTATTTCTTCAGAGATGGGCCACCCATATACAAAATATATTCAGCTCAAGATCAAGTTCTTATATTTTTGTCTTAAGCACTGAATCCACTAATTATTGCATCCCTCACCTTCTGTTTTGACATGGCTCTAATTCTTCCTTGAGCTGCTAAAATAATGGTGGTCATTCTAGAACCAAAGATAAAACTTAATAGGAAGCAAATAGGTATCACATATCCTCTTGCCTTCTTGAGTTAAGGATTGTCTTAGTAAGCAATTTCAAATATGTGGAGTGTTTGCAAATACATTTCTATACAAATTATAAGAAATCATTGTATTTGTTCCTGAAGTAATTACTGGTGATCTTCTTGACTGCAGTTGGGATGACTTACCTCTTTGTACATGGCTAATAAATATTAAGGTAAATATATCAGGAGCAAATCCACTGTGGTATTGGCTTTTCTCTGGTATTAGAAGTCCTTTATAATTCTCTGACAAATTAGAGAAGTAGTAATGAAAACTATAAGAAATTTAAGAGAGACAGTTATTGGGTGAAACACAATGGGGGATTTGTAAGGGTGTATGTGTGAATCCAGGATATGACTCCGAGAATCCTAGAAATCATGTACTCACTATAGGATGAAAAAGCTGGAAATCAGTATTTTATTGTTGCTGTTTTTCAAGAGCTGATTGACAGTGAGATACATAGAATTATGAGCTATCATACAAAGTAGAGAAAAATCCTTTGGTTTTATAAACACCTGAGGATAATCCTTTTCAAAACTGTGCCAGTAATAATAACATTTTCCTGCTGCATGATTATTTGTTCTTCATCTATTTAATGAGACCCCATTGTGTTGTGTGAAGTGTTAAAGATTATTATGTGCCACTTTATTCCAAGGAGTACGAGTAATCAGTTGACATTATTGTCAAGATAAATTTCTTTTGTATCACATTCTATTATTTAATTGTATTTGGTAACTGACATCTGATTCATCTTGCATGTCCAGAATCTTTTTTTTTTTTTTAGAAATTATTCATAGCCCATCTAATAGGAAAATTTAATCAAAATCTGCACCTTCAGTGGCACTTGAGGACTATTGGCCGAGCAGTGAAGACATGATTCTTTAATTTTCAGAATCTTTCCGTATAAGTAGGGGAAAAGGAGGCTCTAAGTTTCCCGCCCCTTCCTCCTTCCTTCAAGGAGATCTAATTATGGGAACAACATATCTAGATTTTACTAATCTACAGTGGGGTTGTTCCCGCCTCACTTGCATCTCTATACATTAAAATTAAATGAGGTAAGAGCATTTCAATATTTTGTTTAAGCTAATATGATTTTTATTTATTTCAGTTGCAACCGAAAGACTAATACCTTATCAACACTGATTACATCATTGGACCACAGTCCGGCCTACTTTTTAAACTCAGAGATACTGACCCTTTTGTGATCACGTAACAAAGAAAAGATTGTGAAGACTTGGCAAAACATCAGTTTCTATACATGTAATAATCAAAACTTAATACAAAATCAATATATAGAGAATTCGAGGCACTTCTGGCAGTGTTCCACTTTGCTGCAGCTTTTTTCTTCTCTTAAGCCTTTGTTCTGAACACACATTCCCTACACCTCACGCTGCATATGCTCTCACAAAGTGTAGCATCAACACACAGAGCCTCAAACGACGTGGCTCAGATTCAACACCACAAAGCACAGCCTTCCATTGCACATACAAATGTGTCTACTTTTCTAACATGATGCATGTGGAAAACATAGACTTTAAGTATCATTTTCTCCTGCATTCTACAGTCTACAGATATGAAATGAACATATTAGAATGTCTGGTTTTAAAACTTTTTGTTTGAGTTGCTAAGTTTTTTTAATGAATCTTGCCTTGGGATAGGGCAGAATTTGTGACATTTTATGAAACAGTCCTCACCATCCGTCTGACATTTTGTCCTATGTATTTATGTAAAGCAGCATTCTCATTATTGACTATCATAAAACCAAAATATCATACAACTTTATGAAACAATGACTACATTTTGTATTTTGTAGTATCAAATATTCAACCAATATTTAATTCGTTATGTAAAAAACATACCTCTCTCAGATGTTTGCAGCTTGGTTTTCATCTTTACCAAATGGTAGGATTTTATGTGTATATAAAAAGCCGAGTTAAAATACATGTACCTATGCCTTACTTTGAGTAAATTATAGATCCAGATACTCATGTTTTGTATTTGGATACCAATTTGCTTATCTATCTTGAGTTAGAGAAAAATTCTTCAGGTAGAGAGGGTCACAATACAAATAGTTCACAAAGTCCTGGGCGGAGAAGGGGTCAGAAAGAGTGACAGACACAAGGGCAGCAGAAGACTCCAACCAAACTGTTCCAGGCCATAATAGGGGAGTTGTGAATATGAACTCACATCAATTGTAATAGAAGCCCAACATGAATGGAAGAGGTCGCGACGTTTCACCCTCTGCTGAGAAGCTCCTGCCAGCTAACAGAATTTGTTGTCTTTAAGGGTGGGACTCCTGGAAAGTTGACCAGCTCCAGGAGATGATCATGTACTCAAAAGCGTATGAGGTGGAAAAATTGAACTGGATGGGTTTTGGTTTGTTTTTTAAACTTTCTTTTGTTTGATGTTTTGTATTTTGGGTGTTTGTTTGTTGTTGTTTTGAGCCAGAGTTTGTGGGTGTAGTCTTGACTGTCCTGGAACTCACTGTGTACATCAGACTGTCCTTAAACTCACAGAGATCTGCCTGATTCTGCCACCTAAGTGGATTAAAGGGGTATACCACCATTGCCAGGTCATGATCTTTCTTTTAAAGAAAAAAGTAAAAATTAAAATGCAATTATATCATTTTCTCCTTCCCCTATGTTCCTTCAATGCTTCTTATCCACCCATTTGCCCTCTCAAATCCATGACCTCATTTCCTTTAATTATTAACACACACCCACATACACACACCCACACACATATTCCTAAATTTAGACCTATAACTTGTTCAGTCTGTCCTTGTATGTATATGATTTTAGGGCTGCCCACCTGTTATTAAATAATAAATTTGGGGGCTCTTCTCCAGGGAAGACTCTTTCTCCCACTCTCAGCATTCCTTAATTGCATGTAGTTCTCTGTTTAGGACTGAGCCCCCAATGAGACTTAAGGCCTACTCAACAAGAGGGAATTAATGCCTAGTACTGGAAACCTAGCCAACTACCTGGGCTATCCTAATTACAATTCCTACCACTGTAACAAAACACCATAGCCAAATGCTTTTGTGGAGGAAACAGTTTAATTCAGCTTACAATTACTGAGAGAACTGAGAGCAGGAACTAAAACAGGTCAAAACCTGGAGGCAGGAGCTGAGGGAGAGGCCATAGAGGAGTGCTGGTTACTGGCTCCCTCTTCATTGCTTGCTCATTCCAAACTCATATACTATCCAAGACTACCTGCCCAGGGAATGTGCCACTGATAACAGGCTAAGCCCTCACACATTAATTCTCAATCAGGAAAATGTCCTACAGATTTGACTGTAGGCCAATCCTCTGGGGGGGCATTTTCTTAATTAAGATTTACTAATTAAGAGTCTTTCTTTCCAAATGACCCGTGCTTCTAAATACTTATCCTTTACCCACAGTTAAGTAGAGGCCTCACCATTCACCATGGGTAGTGAAGATTTTTGATTTTGTTGTTGTTGTCTTGTTTTATTTATTTTATTTTTGACCCTAAATGTGTGGGTAGGGAAAGGTCAAGAACCTGGAGTTGTTGTGGGAGGGGAGTGAGTATGGTCAGATACATGGTACTAGATTCTCAGAGAGGAAAAGCCTGGGAAACAGCAGTGGCTGGGAGTAGGGAGGCTCTAGGGTAAGTGCAAGAATGAGCACCCGGAGCTGCCAGAACCAGGAGCATGCTCCGAGAGTCAAAGTCTGATGCCACATTTTGGAATTCACATGAAGTCTAACCCTTCCAACCCATTCTTATTCTCTTCAAGCCCTAAGCAAAAAGTGTGAGATCCACTTGCTCTGGTGAGATACAGTTTTTCACCGAATCTGTGAATTCAAAGTATGATATAATTCAGAAATCCCCTTTCTAATAGAATAGAATAAATGATGTTCCAGATATATGAGAGTCTCTTGGCAAAGGGAGTTGATAAATACAATGGAACACTAGAAATTGGAACTACAACCATTGCTTTTCAAGGGTCACTAGCCCATGAAACTCTCACACATTAGTTCCCAATCAGGAAAATGTCCTACAGATTTGGCTACAGGTACTTAGGCAAACTAATTTCTTAGGATGTAACCACTTTGAAAATATATGTTAATCACTTCACAGTTACAAGGAATAGGCTGTAGGCTACCAAGTAGGCATGATTAAAATAAGAAATCTGTATACCCTTTTCCAGGTGTATCAATGAAAAGTTTAATTTATAAAAACATGCATTTAAAGCAATAAATAAAAGTAATATATAATGATAATTACAATAATGCAATATGACTGATATTTATTTAAAGATGTAAGTAGTTCATTTTGCACCTAAGAGTTTGAATCTGTAGTTGAGGATGGCTCACTGAATCTGTGTACTGTAGAAGGGAAGGTAAGAGAGGATCAAAATATTAATTCTCTGAAAAATAATACTAATATAATACCTAGAGAACTCTCATTGATAATGCAAATATTCCGCATGTATGTGTTTGAGGTCATAATAGTCCTTAATAGTCGGTTAGTTGGGCATTTAAATTTTTATTAGTATAAGGAAAATTCATAGTTTGTAATTAACTTAATTTAAACTAATTTAAATTGAGTTTTAATTACTCACTTATTGTTAGTGTCTACCTAGTCATGGAAACATAGGTTTATTATTTTAAGGCTCATACTTAAGTATCATAATTTTGATATTACTTTAAATATCAAAATATTTCTTCAATTATCCTCTGGAAAATTAGTAAGTTTTAGGTTTATAATTCAAACTGTTTTATTCCATTTCCATGTTTTCTCCTTTGATGATGCCTAGTGTTTCAAATTATCTGAAAAATAGAATTGTATGATAACAAGTTATTTTGGAATTACAAAGACTCAAATAAAATAACCGTTATTTTCATATTTTTCTAAGTTATATGAGCTCATAATGCTACTCCTTTAACTACATTAAACAGAATTAAAAATATGGAAACCTTAGTTTGTTTCACTATGACTGTTCTAGTTGGCTTTTTCCACAGAAGTAACCTATAAAATTTTTAATGGGAGTTCTATTAAAACACTAATATAAATATAAAGAAAATCTTAAAACAAGATAATTAAATTATGCATCCTAAATTATTCACTACCACTTAAAAGTATTAATACTTTTAAAATGACTGCACAGTGCTCAGCCTAAATGGAGCATCTGATTACATGCCCTCATCCAAAGATATCATGGAGAAGGAGATGGAAAGATTGTAAAAGAAAAAAAAAAAGGCAGAAGCAGTGAACGATTGCAAGGAAAGAGTATTTTCCAGACACAGCAGGACAGTTGCACTTAAGAACTCTCAGCTATTTTGACAACATGCACAAGGAAGGTAAAACCCATCTCAGACAGGGCGGTGTATCCAATATCCCACCCTTATCTCACGAGCTGCCAGCAATTAGGAGTTACTAGCGGCGGCAGAGTCCATTTCATTGAAGAGTGTTGTCTCTGAAGATGCCCATGATTCCAAGAATATGTGAATAACACAAATTTTAGGACCATTAGATTGATTGGAAAACACAAGAGGATGCAAATTTGGGCAGGTAGGAAATGGTGGGCAGACCTGGGAGGAGTTGGAGATAATAGCATTGAAACACATCGTATGAAATTTTCAAATACTTAATGATTTACACCAAGAAAGTCTTTTGTAGATCACTCCCACTCCTTCATCATAACTGCTGAGTAATTACTGTTTCGTTTTGTTTTAGATTTTAAGTTTATGTCCAGTCACCAAGTCCATGTTGGCAGTGTTCTACATTTACAGTTTGGGTGAAGAGAAAATAGCAAACAAAGGCCAACAATGGTTTAGAAAATATAATCTTCAGTTCGAAAGGAGCATGCAGCAACATACCAAGAGGCACCTGGAGGGTCTTTACTCACTGGCAAGGGGAAAGGGAGGCTCACCTGTAAACTCCTCGCTGAAAACACCAAAGATGAGCCTTCTTGGTAAATGGGAGGCATCCATGAAGGGCCTTCCCCTGTTGCTGCAATTTACTGTATCTTACTCATGTGTATGTGCATAATCAGGTGTGAGACTACACACATGTGGCAGATTGTTGCCAGAGATCAGAGACTGGGCTCTGTCTGGAGCTGGAGTCAAACTGGTGAGCCGTATAATGTGGGTGCTGGAAATCGAACTCCAGGCTTCTGCAAGAGCCATGTACAATCCTAATCTTTCCATCATCTCTCCAGTTGCCATTAAGATGGTCAAATAAGAGGAGTTCCAGTGAAGAGAAATTTCACTTTCAAACTATGTACTGTTATCAAATTGTTTTAGGTGGATGTGGAGAAGTTACTTTCATTTTATTAGATTTTTAAAAAAAATAATAATAAAGGTTGTTTCAATTTAAATAAATCCAAGCGTTCAGAGAGTCAACTTCAGGATGTTTCCCATTTATCTGTGGTCATTTGCAAAACTTCTGTTTTTAAAATCCAGATCCATACACTACTATATAATTTGGGGTGAGGGTTTTTTTTTTTTTTTCTGGGAAAAATGTCTAGGGAAACTTATTGTCCATCTTGATGAGCTATTAGGAGCCTAGCACGGCTGCCCTCTGAGAGGCCCAACAAGCAGTTGAAAGAGTCAGATGCAGATATTTGCACCCACCCAATGGACAGAAGCTGGGACACCTGCTGAATTGAATTGGGGAAAAGCTGAAAGAAGCTGAGGATGAGGGCAACTCCCTGGGAAAACAGCAGTCTCAACTAACCTGGACCCCGGAAATCTCTCAGATATTGAGCCACCTGCTACTTCTTCTAGTTAGCTAGCTTCTTGGTGTTACAAGCCTATTCCTTTCTGTTCTACTCTTCTTCTACTTCTAGCTTCTCCTTCTGTTCTGGGGAATGCCCACAGACAAACTTCTACTCTTCTTCTACTTCTAGCTTCTCCTTCTGGGGAATACCCACGGACTGGACCTAAATACCTTGTGCCTGCCAACCCCTGCAGGCTACGTGGGAACAGCAGATAGGTCACCCAATGCAGAAGCAGCCACAGGCAGCAAGTGTAGCCAATTAAGGACTTGATTTTCTCAGAGAGCACTCAATTTCAGACTAGTGGAAGGCGGGAACAAGCGCCATCTCATGGTGTGGCACCTCACAGCTCTCTACAGCCATCAACCAGGCAATATATACCAGCTGATATGAGGCCCCTAACACATATACAGCAGAGGATTGCGGGGTCTGGCCTCAGTGGAAGATGATGCACCTAACCCTTAAGAGACTTGAGGCCCCAGGGAGTGGGGAGACCTGGTGGGGTGCGGTGGGGTGAAGACATCCTTTTGGGAGAGGTCAGTGGGTGGACAGGGAGGGGGATGAAGACTAGACTGTAAAAAAGGATTAAAGAATAAAATAAGAATGGATTGATGGATGCATACCTTAAAGCAGAGCCAGACCTTAGGTTAACGAAGAACACAAAGGGTTTTTTTTTCCTTTTTGTCTCACTGTATTGTGATTGCATAAGTTCGGATGAAAGACTATAAAAATATTGATCATGTTGTAACTTAGTGCATGTATATCAAAACTAGAAATGGGCCATCATTAGGTTGTCAGTAGCCGAAACTGTGAATTTTTTCTTCTCCTTTATACATCATTTTTAATATAATTTTGGAACTTGAGTGATAAGCCACTTGGAGTGGCTTCGAATAAAGATGTAATTTTTGAAGAAGACAGGATGGTTTAAAAGACTAACAAAGGTTAAACAAATATATATTTGAAGGAAATTAATACTGCTATTGCTTCTCATATGTCTCCTATGTACTGTGTATTGATATTATACAATATACTAGTATACTATGATCTATGTAATACACACACACACACACACACACACACACACACACACATGCTATAGCCATAAATTCTTTAGTGCTTTGCAACATTGGTGGCTAACGTCATACATGACATGCCAGAGAGCAAGGAGAATAACAGGCAATGCTTCCAGTACTCAATGAAGTAATTTTCTTCCACAATGGTCTCCATTTTCATCAGGCCATGAAATTTCTTTTTCTAGGTCAATTTACTATAACTCAATTTGCTATGAGAGTCAATTTAGCATGGATTTTTTAGCTTTTGAGTCCTGGGAATCTATAATTATTGTATATTTAAAATGCTTAAATATTTCACATACATTCAACATTTAAAAAGTAAAACATAAAATTTTACCTATATCAACTCTCAGAAAATGTCTACATTGGGACAAAAGTGAAGCTACATAATACCTTTTCTGGTTTGTTTGTAATAACTTTTACAATTAAATTTGTAAGCAATTTACTATGTTCCCAGAAGGAAAAAATAAACATTACAATCATGATAATTCCTAATTCTTTCTCTGGAAATATTCATAAACTACGAGTAAGCATAGCTTCTGCTGTGATTACTATGTTAAGAGAGTTAAAATGTCCATGGTACAACTGAAATAAGAGAGACTGAATATCATTCTGAGACAATACAATTGAACAGGGTCATTAACCCATTACAGGGGAGTATTAAGAATTGTTCATAAACAGTTCAGGGAAAAGCTAAATGATCCATTTTGCAATTGTTGCTTTCTATTTATTAATTGTTCTAAAAATATTGCATTAAAGTCTGAAGTAGTTTTGAAATGAAATGAAAGAATATATAAAGTTTCACTCTAAAAAGGAATTTTCCTAAGTAGTTTAACATTTAAGATTTTTGCAACTAGGAACACATGGATAGATGTCAATTTTGGGAGTTTGTAAAATGTAATCCTTTGTCTGATGAACTGGCTAATTTGTACATTTGTGTCCCCATGATATATTCAGATAATAATAGCTAAACATACAAAAATGAATATATATTTGAGGATATTTAATTGTATTCTAGAGTTGTAGTGGATTTCAGGGAAAATTATTCACTCATGCTATTACAAATCTATAACATGTGAGAGGGCTTCCTTTAAAGTATTGAAGTAAGAGAAAAACACTGAATATTTGATAGAGTTTAAGATTTAAAACACTTCATGTATATGATTCTTTGACTTGTATGTTTGTTTGCATTGAGTGTGTGCATGTGTGCATGTGTGTGTACGTGTGTGCATGTTTGTGTGTGTGCTTGTGTGTGTACGTGTGTGTGTGTGCAAGTGTGTGTGTGTTTGGGGGGTGTAGCTTTACCCACAGAGGTCAAAATAGTGCAACAGTTTACCTGAAATTGGGGCTACAAACAGTTTTGACCTCTAATGTGTCATGTGGGTACTGAAAATGGAACTTAGTCCTCCAGAAAACCAGCAAGTGCTCTTAACTCTGAGCCATTTCTGCCGCCCATATTTGACACTTTTAAAGAAATTAATTGAATTAGATTAATGACATCTAAGAATGTACTACTTTGAAAATGGAGCATATCTGGTTCTGGATATAAAAATGATATTACTTACCAAATTTCCAGTGTTCAAGATTTGGATGTTTCTCACCTTAAAACTTGAAACACTTTCTGTCCCCTGTGTCCAAGACGTTGGTGTTAATGTGAGTTTTAACTCATGAATAAAACTTTTAATATTTTCTTAAAACGAATTAAATTGGGTAGTTTTCTTCTGGACTTTACAAGTGATGTTTTTGGTTTATTTTAAGAAATGTATCTTTGAAGTTCCTTAAAATAATAAGATATCTTAAGTCCCTGAAGGCCTAGCATCTTCCATTTCATTAGAATATTGAAATTCCCCATGGAGTATCTGGCAAAATAATGCCAAAGCTCGGTGCTTCCAAAACTGAGCTAGTTCCCATGAAGATTCGTGTCCAGTGAGTGGTGCTTACCATATGAGATTCTGCAGTTCTCAGTTCCTAGGACTACCGATTAAACACCAGTTCTACAGACCTCTTCTGGGTAGGGCTCTTGTTTGTGTGTTTTCCAACAAGAATCAAATGTGATCTGTTTCACATTGTCAGTGCTGAGATATTCCTGCCAACCGGGATGTTTTCCTGAATATAACCATTTAAGTGTTTTTTTTTTTTT
>JADRCC010280307.1:0-10488 GCA_019843855.1 Hylomyscus alleni | reverse complement strand
TTTAAGTGTTCAACTTGTAATTATATTACTGAGTTGTGTGTTCTTTGTATGGCCATTTTGGGATTGGAGATTAACCATTGTAAATCTGGCTGGTATAATGTATGTCTCTAGTGTTTTCATTTCATGGCAGTAAGGGGAGCTTAGTGAACAGTAGCTTACATTCTGCAGGCCAGCTACAGGGTGTGGATGGCCTGAGAAATGGAGCTCCAGGCACTTCACGTTAAACTGGTTCAGTTAGCTTAGGAATATAGCCACAGCATCCAGGGTAAGGTAGCCGAATAGAGCTAGTGGGGGCTGGATGAAACCTCTGATGGATGCCCTTAGCCAGACTTCGTGCGGGGTTATTTTAAAATTACATACAACAAGAAACAAACATAGACTATAAATTATGAAAAAGGTACCATGGGAAAAGATAAAACTAAAAATCCTAAGTAAAATTCCACCAAATAGCCACCAAATAGCCAACCATTCTTGCCGGCAAGAATGGAACCAGTTGTGCAGCTTTGTAGAAAGACACAAGAAAGGATACAGCTGTTGAGCTATCTCAGTTAAACTGCACTAGAACACATGTCTGAAGAGTTTAGGGGATTATAGGTGCATCATGGATATTCGTTGGGAGAACTGAATGATTTAAACCTGAGTTGTGGATTTAAATAGATCTATAAAAAATCTATGCAATGGATAATATAAAGTTATGAAATATCTTTCAGCTTGGTTAATCAGAACTATAAATTTGTAGTCTTGCACATGGTTATTGAGGGGAACTGTGATTTCAAGGTCATTTCCAATTGTCTATATTAAGCCTATGTTAAGTCAATATTAAGACTCAAGGAAATTTCTATTGGCATAGATGAAATCAGATAAAGGCATATTTATTTCTCTTTTGCCAAGTTACTTGACAAAGTTCAAAAAGTTGCCATTATTGAGTGTCTCTTTTTACACTCAGTTACTTTATATATTTTTAATTTATTTAAAAATTTCATACATGTATATAGTAAAATATGATCACATCCACCCATACTTCTCTCCTCCAACTTCCAGTAGATGCTTATCAGAATGCCTCCTCTTTATAGCCGTGGTTGGTCTGGTACTAGACATGTAAATCAGATTAGCCTAGAATTCAGAGAGGTTCACCTGTGTGCTAGGGTTAAAAGCCTGCACCACCCAAACAATCCCATGTATATGTATGTGTATATGTTTATGTATATGTTTATGTTTATGTATATGTGTGTCTGTGTGTCTATGTGTCTGTCTGTCTGTATGTCTGTATGTATGTATACACACCCACATATCTTTGTATCACATTATTCCCTGTTAGTGCTACTCATACATGCATACAGGTTGTGCAGTCATTCACTGTAGTATAGGAAACCTACCAGAGGCCATATGCCCAAAGAAGAATTAATTCGTATCAGTTCCTGTTAACTGCAGCTCCTCATTTGGGGCAAGGTCTTACAAGCTCTTCTCCTGCCCATGTTGTAATTGTGTCTGGCTCCATCTTGTTCAGGTAACTGTAGTTCCCATGAGTGTGTGGATGTGATGGCCTTGTCACATCCAGGTGTCATACATATGATGGCCATATCACATTCTGATGCCATAGATGCAATGGTGGTGTCACATGCAGACGTCATGAATGTGAGGGCCATTCATCCAGATGTCACGAATGTGATGGCAGTTTCACATCTGCAGAAGCTTCACAGCACTTCTTCTCATCCTCTAGCTCTCTCTGCAAGGTTTGAGTTAGATGTTCTATTTAGGACTGAACACTCATCTGTCACTTACCCTCAGCACTTGACCAATTGTGAGTGTTTTCACTGACTGCTTCTTAACAAAGCTTCTTGGACTAAGATTGAGAAAAACAAGTATAAACAATTGCTTAGAAGGGAAATCAAGATCACAGCCATTTTGTAAAATTACAGTAAGTTCTCAAGCAGGATCTCTATGTTAAACTCCCAGCAATGGGCTTTTGATGAGTCATTAAATTTCCCTCTGTGGAGCAGATTGAAGCTATAATCAGAAAGTACTTAGTTACCTTAGTCACAGACATGTCACTGTTGCTGCATTTGGTGCCTCTATCTTGGCAAGTCGGTATTATACCAAGCCAGAGTCCAGAACTAAATAAGATGTGGTTTCTCCCCCATTGTCCTGTATTGTACTCTCTGACTCTATGAATATGGAAAAATTTCTTCTTTTTGTTTTTATCCTGTAAGAAAAGTATAATTGTAGCAGTCAGATTCATCCTTGTTGTTATGATGATGACTAAGAGCAATGTCAATAGCCTATGTCACTCTGGAGACTTCTGGACCCCCTTGACCTCCTGCTTGTAGAGAGATCTCCCATGCCTGCCCTTTACTTTCATTTACTTATGTAATTTAGGGATGGCCTGATGCATCATGCAGAGAACCTCTGTTCAACACCTTTACCTTCCTCATCACTGTTACATGTAGAAGTTAGCTTTCTAACCTGTGGGTTTCCAAAAGTTCTTTCATAATCCATACATTTCTCTCCCCGTTTCCTCATCCTGCACCTTCTTAACACTTTAACACATTTTATAACAGACATATTGTTCTACTATCCCCTCAAATTACATTTTAAATTGGTTTGTAATTTATTAAGTTTCCATTTGGCTTTTTCATACCATCTTCATGTAGGTTGATTCCCTCCATTTCCCAATTGCCTCCAGACTTCCAGTTCTCTCCTTTATTTACCTGTGAGTTTCTTTGGCACTGCCAGCTATTCAATTTAATTCGAGTTTGTGGCTGCTGTTAAGTGTTGACTTTAACAAGTGGCCTCATACCTGAGAGCTCAGGGCAGGTAAGAGACTTGCAGTAGGGTACACAGGAGGGAGTATAGACAGACAAAGGCAGAGGCTGTGGCAACGTACTGGAAAACCTTCATCCCTCATCATAGGTTCAAAGAGTTTCAGATGGAGAAGAACTCAGTCTTTCTTTGTACTTAGATCCCAGCTGCTCAGAGTCTGCATGACATATAGACAAATGCCACAGCCACATCAGTCACTTTACTCAGTTAACATATATCAAAAATGTTATGCTGTTTTCAAATTTATACACATATATAGTATATTTATAATGATATATAATATAAACTATGTTTTATAATTGTAATTTATATTTTACAATATATTTTTATAAATATATATCATACATAATATAATTTATTATTTTATAAAATACATAATTATATTATATATTCATACACATATATACCTATATTTATATATAAAGCACAGGTTATATGCCTATGAACCTATAAAATACTGCATACCTCAAGACTGCCTTCCTGTCCCTACTCCCTACTGCAGGGAAGAAAAGAGAACCAGTCTTACCAGTGAAAACTGTAAACTAAATGTTAACTAATGGAGGAAATATGTATAGTTTGTAGATTAAAATTACATCTTTCAGATTATTACTTTCAAAAATTTATCTTAATGCATTGAAATCACTTTTTATGATACATTATTATATGATGTACTATCTCATAGTTATTAAGGTAATTTATTTTTATTGTTGGTACAAAAGTATATATACTCAATTGTGCTACTTCCAGCAATATCTAAGTCAGGTTTTATGCACATGACTGCATTGCTTAATACTTCCATATGTGATCCAAAGCTGCTTTGGTGTTATATTATGATCATTAAGCAGAATAATGATGATCCTGAAATTTTTTTTATAATACCTAAGTTTTCTCAAAGATTCCATTAGTTTTCCATAGAATGATAATGTAATTGTGTTTGAATCTTCAGTTACAGAGTATCAATTACAATATAGTATTTTTCTGGATAATATTTTTCTTTTTTTTCTTTCTTTTCTTTCTTTCTTTTTTTGGTTTTTTGAGTTTCTTTGTGTTGCCCTCGCTGTCCTGCAACTCACTCTATAGAACAGGCTGGTCTCCATCTCAGAAATCTGCCTGCCTCTGCCTTCCAAGTACTTCCAAGTAATGTGGCAGAACTGCCTGGCACTGGATCATGTTTTCTTACAAAGCACTCTTAACTGGCTGCTACAAGAAGTTATTTTCTTGGTTTGAAATTTAAATCACATGCTTAATGAGAGAGGATAGAAAAGGCTGATGCTGAATTAGGCAATACCACAGCTGATTTTCTAGACTGATCTAGTTAAGGGGTGGTCACTTGAAGAATTTCTCATTCATTTGGATTCGTAGCTGTTTTAGACTTTATAAATAATCATTTTGGGTATTTCAAGTCTATGGTCATATTCTCACAAAACTGTCCAGTTTTATGGGAGTATTTTTCTTATAAGTTTGGAACTATTAAATAGAAAGATTCCTATCTAGTCAAGTTACCATTGTGAATGTGGGCAGGCTTTTGTTCATTTCCTGTGTTGTGATTTCATTGTGTTTTACTGGCCTTGTTTTTGTATAGGGTGCTGGCCAGGATAAACTGGGAATCTACATTAAGTTGGTTGTCAAAGGAGGTGCTGCAGATGTGGTCAGTATTTGTTTTAAAGGAAAAGGTGAGGGCCTTCTGTGCTCCAGCATTGTGAAATATCGTGCAGATGCGTATAGCTGTGGATTCTGTATGGTGTGAAGAATGCTGCTGTGTACTGACAATGTGGTGTGAAGAATGCTCTTATGCACTGACTGAGGTGTGAAGAACACATCTGTGCACTGACTGTGGTGTGAAGAATGCTGCTGATTACTGACTGTGTGGGGTGAAGAATGCTGCTGTGTATTGACACTTCCTTTTTTACTTTCTCCCTACACTTTCATCCCTCTGGTGGCTCAAGATGTACAACTAGCTGCTGGTGACCAACAGCTCAGTGTAGATGGATGAAATCTGGTTGGACTTTCCCAGCAAAAGTATGACTAATTGGTTCATTCATAGGTTAGCCTTAGTGGATTTAAGTGATATTTTGCATTTAATTTTGAAATTTGGATTCCAAAAGTAGTGCTGCAAAAGCTCATTGTGATTACTCACCTTCCTCTATAATCCTTGTTCTTAGAGCCCATGAATCTCATTTTTGGTTCACTCATAAGAATATATTTTAGTATAGAGTATTTTTGAAGTAAGTATATAAATATGTGCACATATACTTAGAACTTGTAAAATCTCTAAATAATGTTATAGCATAGGATATATTTACATATTTTTATAAAGAACTTTCAAAGGTGAAGTGAACAGGACATAATCTTTTTGACAAGCCAAGCTTTTTCCCAAATTGCAGTCAGGCTGAGGAACCTCATCACAAGATTTCTGAACACAAACTGTCCTGTGACACTGAGTGCTCAGCTTCTTCTCTCTCTCTCTGTTTTCTTCCTAGGGCAGCAGAACTCCTGTCAAGAAGCATTTCCATAGTTATGCTTGAAGTTGCATAGCAAGGCACCATCTGTCTCCTCCCTCCTTAACTAGCAGCCCGTCCCTCATAATGCAGAGAAGTACAAACTAGTGACTCAAGCCAGGGTAGTTGTCCTATATGGATTCTATAACTCCTCTTAAAGTTGTCAAGAGCTGGGTCAGCTTTGGAACCTGCGCACCCTAGCACCTGACCTTTGTAGCTACAGTATCAGCAACAATAACAGTGTCTGACAGCCTAGACTCCCCTGTTTACTAAAGCATGGAAATACCAAAGTATGGTGGTAAGACAATGTGTTGGCATGTCAAAGAGAAGCATCATTTAGAAACCCAAAGGGGAATGAATGAGCTCCCAAGTGAGCAGACAGGAAGACTAAACTGTGGACAGGCATATGGGTAATTACACCAGGTGACAGCAGTCTGTGATGCTGTCACTCTGATGGATATTAATACGTGTGTTATTAAGTGAGAAACATGTACTTAATTTTGAGGGAGTTTTAAAAAAATATTCTATAAATAGTTACTTTCTTATGATAATTACAGTCGTTAAGAAAATAATGTCAGTTTCCCCCATAGATACAGACCAAGTAAATGAAACTTTTTGTAGACACAATATATTGAAAAGCTTTAAAAAGATGTTCATATAAAGCTATTTGTGGTGGCATGTACATTTAGTGATAGACTAAGGATGCAGAAGGATGCAGATTTCATGAGTTTGGAGTAGCCTGGCCTATGTCATGATTTCCAGACCAGCCACAACTATGTAGTGAGAACCGGGGTTTTCTTTTGTTCTTCTTGCTTGCTTGCTTCTTTTATCTATCGATACCTTGGATTTTGTTATGTTTGGCTTGATTTTTTTAAAGTTATTCTAAGAATGTGTATGAAAATCACCCTATTAAGAGCAATTATGAAATTTAAGAATTTTAGATGCATCCTTTGAAGCTCTTTAACTCTTAGAACCAATGAGGGAGAGAGAATGGATGAATCTGCTTTGGTTTCAGTTTCAGATTATCGTGGCTCAGGTAAACCCAGACCAAAGAGTGAAGGTTTTGAGCTCTATAATAATTCTGCTCAAAATGGCTCCCCAGAGAGTCCTCAAATGCCTTGGTCAGAGTACTTTGAACCAAAGAACCTGCCTGATGATGTCAGAGCAGACCACTGTTCAAACCCTGTGACCGTCCTATAGCTGAGGGCTGATTATGTCAGACACCGCCTTGCCACATATAGCCATGCCTCTCTGCACACCTCCTGCTAATAGCCACACCTCTCTCCAAGTTCCTATTACGCTGGAAGTCCTGCCGCCTGAAACTGAAGATGAAGCTGCTGATTGGGCCAAGTTGCTGACAGACTTGGGAGCGGGGTTTTACTTTATCTATCTGTTTGCTTGTAACAAAGAGAATTCATTAATGATGGCAGACTGAAAGCACACCATGTGTAGGTCTCGTTATTTCAAACCTATTCCCGCATTTCTGGTACCCTTAATTTTTTCAGGCCCTGACTCCCATTCCAGATGACCCATTCATACATGTGGCTGCAGGCTACATAGCCCCAATGTGGCAAGTAAGAGGAGTCATTCTCCAAGTTACCTTGTCACTACCAGAAGCTAGTGGGGCAAGTTGTTCTTTGTGTTTCTGGGCAAGCTAAAATTTTCATAGAGGTATCATAATTTTCCAAAATTTGTATTTTATTTGGAAAATCCTTGATTCAGTGGATATTATAGATCAAAATACATTGTTAATGTCTCTGCAAAAGTGTGTCAGGTTGCCAACTTAGCATAGGGCATGTCTACATAGTTGCTAACTAAGAAGTGAGGATGGAAGGCATTGAATAGAGACCCCAACCTCCAAAAGGATTGGAGAATTTACTCTCAGGTCTCTACCACAGATGTCAGCTAGGGCCTGTTCCTGGAGAAAGACTTTTTCCTAGGCTGCAGTGGCAAGAGACTTGTAGGGGTAGGGGAAGCCCAATTCTGGTACATCTTTCTCCCTTGCTCTGTGCTAGACATCTTGCCAGCAGTGTTTTAATGCATATGATGCAGCTCTTGCCTTTAAAGGAATGTTATGTGTATTTTACTTGTTATTGAATGTGAAACTTGTTTTTTTTAACTGTTTTCAACTGATCATCCTCCTAGTCTTGAAGGCAAGAGTCCATATACATCTGGAACAGCAGCTAAGATAACATCTGTCTCCACTGGAAACCTCTGCACTGATGTATGAGATAAGCTACAACACTTTCTTACTTGTGAGACATCTGAGTTCTCTGATACAGTTCTCAACAAATTACCTGAAATATTATTCCTGAATTTTGTTCTTTTAATTTTTTTAATTTTTATTATACTAGTCAAATAAATTAATATTAAATTTATAAATCTAGGGAAATGAGAATTAGTTTAAATGAGTAAACTAATAATTTACTAATAATTAGTTTAATTATTAGTAAGTAACTATTACTAATAATTAGTTTAAATTAGTTTAAATGAGTAAAAGTAATGACAAACAATGTTTGTCATTATTCAAAGCATAAAATTTTCAGTTTTTAGCATAGCATTTATTGGATATGCTTTTTTAAAACAACACTTATTTATTTATTCCCTTTATAATCCAGCATTAGCACTTCTTCTCCTCCCAGTGCCCCCTCAAGCAAATCGTCCCCTCACTCCCCCTTCTTGTGATGGGAAGATCCCCTTGTGGTTTCAATACCGCATATATGCTTTTTAAAAGATGATAAAAACAGCTCACTGAGTATTGAGTTAGCCTTTTATGTAATTTTAAGCACCTCTTTTTCTTTACATTGTACAGGAGCAGTCCCCTCCACCCAGACCTGAAGCCTATCCTATCTCTATTCAGACATACACCATAGAGCATTTTACCTTTCCAGTTTCAAAGTCACAGTATTGGATGTCTCTGCCTCAGAACCAGAAGCCAAATTATGAGGAAAAGCCACATGTGAACACTGAAAGGATTCATTCCAGTATTGAAATCCAGGTTAGGAATAAGGGGCTCACAAATGTTTCTCATCTCTCAGAGGAGTATGGTAGATAGTTTGGTGGGATAAAGATGGGTGGCTATCTTTTTCTTTAAAAATATTTATTTGTAATTATTTTGTGTGTGAGTATATGTGATACTTGAACAGAGGACAGTTTGAAAGAATTAATTGTCACTTTCAATGATATGTATTCCTGGGATCAGACTAGGTCATCAGGCTTTGGCAGCATCCACCCTCTTGGCAACTCAAGAGCATGTGAGTTTTGAGAAACGATTGTTAAGTTCAGATTGCTAGGTTGTCATCTTATTTTTGTATGTTTGTTTTTAAGTCTGAGGCAAAAAGAAGTAGGCTTAAATACAGAACAACTTAATCAAGTTCTATGCAATATTTTGTTAATGAAATGTTTGTAATGTAAGCCATAGTTACAGAATCAAAGGCAAGGTGTAGTGATTCTAGGATTGAAAGATGAAATCTCGTGACTGGCATAGCTTATACTTGATTCTGTTTCTGCCAGTGGATCTTGAGATAGGGCTGACAAGTCAGACATAGAAAAATACAACGCACTTAGAGTTGCTGAAAATGTGGTTTTCAGGTCTGAACACTAGGTATGAGAAAGCCAGTTAGGGGGTTCAAATGTGGGGACAACTAATTCTCTCTCTTAGCAGTGCTTAGTTGCTTATAGCTCTTTGTCTCAGGATAAGTCCCCTTTATGTTTCCCCCACCTACGATACCATGTTGGATGGTATTATCCTTGTTTAGGCCCCTTTGAGCAGCCATATCATTGTGGTTTCATGGGTGCAGCTTCTATGTCATTTCTATGAGACACCCATCATGTGGTTATTAGGATATGGAGAATATAGTCAGGAATTATAGTGGTTTAGTAAAATGTCAGTAGTAGACTCTGCCATAATATCCATGATCTCAGTAGCAATGGGTAATTAGTGAGGGTTTCAGTAACAGGCAAGATTTCCCTGTTGAGCAAGCCATAATTTGAATCTAATGATGTAGACTATCTATCACCAGATATGAGTGCCACTGTTGCCCCCTTTGGGACATCTTATCATGTTGGCCACTTGGTGGTTAGTAGACATCATGATTGATTGCATCCCTCCATTGGCAGCTTCTATAGAACCTGCCAGGATGAGGAAAGCTAGTCCTCATGGAGGAGGTTTTAGTGTCACATCCATCCCAAATTCTCTGAGTCCTATGTACCAAATTCTTGCTATTTTCAGCAATAGAGCTTTATCTTCAAATCCTAGGAAGTGATTAAGGAAAGCATAAGTAATCTATATTTTTAGGGAGTCTCTGGGGCCTCCATGACGAGCAACTCAAAAGGTCTCTCATGTCAGGGTCCTTGTGTTTGAGGGTCTAGCTTGGAGACGTTTGGTTTCAGGATAAATCCTGCCTCCTTTGGGGACTTTATTCTGGTTACACAGGGATGAGTTTTGATCCCTGATTCCTGAAGTTGAGAATGTGTCACAGGCTTTTCTGGGTTCATGTTCTGACTGGGCTACATTTCTATCAGGCTTTTTCCTGGAGTTCTCACACTCAGGTTTCATCCAGGCTTCTTTGATTTCACAGTTTAGCCAGGGCTACTTTTTTATTAGGTTATAGTCCATGCTAAAAAAAATATCCAAGATACATCTACACAATGGAGTACTACTCAGCTATTAAAAACAATGAATTTATGAAATTCTTAGGGAAATGAATGGATCTGGAGAATATCATCCTGAGTGAGGTAACCCAATCACAAAAGAATACACATGGTATGCACTCTCTGATAAGTGGTTATTAGCCCAGAAGTTCGGAATATACAAAGTACAACCCACAAACCTCAAGAAACTCAAGAAAAAGGAAGATATTTCTTTCCTTCTTAAAAGGGGGGAACAGAATACCCACACAAGGAGTTGCAGAGACTAACTATGGAGCAGAGACTGAAGGAAGGGCACTCCAGCCTGATATAGCTGTCTCCTGAGAGGCTCTGACAGTACCTGACTAATACAGAGGTAGAGGCTCACAGCCATCCATTGAACTGAGTGCAGGGTCCCCAATGAAGGAGTTAGAGAGGGAACCAGTGGAGTTGAAGGATTTGCAGCCTCTTGGGATGAACAACAATATGGACTCACCAATGCCCTCAGAGCTCCCAGGGACTGAACCACCAACCAAGGACT
>JADRCC010280209.1:0-16308 GCA_019843855.1 Hylomyscus alleni | reverse complement strand
AGCCATAGCTCCTGTGAGGGGTCTAATGGAGCTGGTTTGGGTGTCCCGTTAAGGGACAATCAGGGCCCTTCCCTCCTGTCGCCCTAGCTCCAGTCCTCAGCGTACCCCTTCCCTGCAAGTGAAGACCTTGCCCAGCCCCAAGTGCTCTGCAGCCGCTGGAGCTAAGGATCCCTCCCAGTTCCCTGGCAGACCTGGCCGAGGTGCTGAATTCCCTTGAGGCCCTGTGACCTCGGGCAGTGAAAGGCCTCCCTGAGTCAATCTGTAAAATGGGAGGGCAGGAGGGATTACTTCTGCCTTCGGTTATAACATCAACAGGGTTAGTTAGGCACAGGTCTGAGGCAGGTGTCCCCAGCTTGTGGTGACTGAAGCTGTTGTTGTAGACTCTCGGTTTACCCTCCTGGAGCGTCTCCAGTTTTATCCCGCTTCCTGTGGGTCCTGGAAGTCAGTCAGGGCAATTCTGGGGAACTCTGTGCCTCTCCCTCCACTCAGAGACTCAGCTGGACTGGGGACTGGGGACCAGAAGTGTCCATCCTAGTGGGCACTAATCCAGAATTTGACCTACAGTTGACTTCTTACTCCAAGCCGCTTTCTGACTGGCTGACTTGGACAGGTCCCCTTTCCCCTCTGAGCCCCATCTGGATCTGGGATTTTGATTGGCCATCAGAGATCCCTGGGCCAGGGGTGGAGCCTTTCCCCAGGGATGGCTTCTTTGCTCTCATGTGCTTTGCTATCCCTTGGTCCCTTGAGTCCCAGGGCTCCTCTAGGGACTAGGTGCTCCCTACAGACTTCAGAGAGTCTCTTGTTCTGTTGCCCTCTCTGTGTGCCTCTCTGAGATGGTGGCAGGTGAGGATCTGGGGATTTGGGGAGGGGCCAAAATCTAGTGTGTACCGCGGATGAGATAGGGCCCCACCAAAGCTTGCCCTGCCCCGTGGCGAAGCGAGAGGAGTCAGAGTGGAGATCAAGGATGGCCTAATGGTTCACCAAGGACCCAGCAAACACTCCGTGTGATCCCATTGACAGATGAGGCAAAGAGAGGCTGGGGGAAGTCACAGTGCATATGGCAATGGACTAGCAGAGAGGATATAGAAAGCTGGTGAGTCTCTCCAGCAGGGGAGACTGAGGCTGGGTATTAGGTTAGAGAGAAGACAGGTATCAAGTAGGATGCTGGAGTCTGCGTCGGCTGTAGCCCACGCCCAAGGATGCAGTTTCTCTCTCATCAGCTGCGGTCACTATGTCTTGAGTGTCTGTGCGTCGTGGCCGCACTTCCCTATGCCCTACCTTTGCAGGGTGCAGCCTCAGGTCCATGTTCATCTCACACCTCTGGCTTCCACCTGCAGCTCTGCTGTTCTGTTTTTGTTTGTTTGAGACGGGGTTTCATTATGTAGCCTGGACTGGCTTCCAATTCAGAATCTGAGCGCTGGGATCACAGGTGTGCAGCACCATTGCCCGGCCACACAGAGTCGCTTTGGCTGTCTTCTTCCCACTCAGGCAACCGCCCCTTCTGTCGATTCAGCTGCCGCTTACTGAGCACCTACTGTGTGCCGGGCACATTCATCAGCCATTTTCGGATGAGAAAATGAAGGCTTGCCAGGTGTGGTGGTGAGCGTGCATCTGTAGTGCACATCTGTAATGTGCTCACATCTGTAATCTAGCACTTGGGAAGTGTAGGTCTGTATGGGTACATGAGATTCTGTCTCATAAAGCCAAGAAGAGAAAGCCCAGGTGTGCTCTGTTTGTAAGGAGTGGAAACAATGGTGTAGGGTATAGTGTGGATATTTGACCCGTGTTGCTCCACCTTCCTTCCGGTTTCCTGGCAGTTCTAACTGGACTCATGAACAGGGCTATCCAGAAGGGTCTCCAGTTGTTTCACTGTGGGGTAGACTCCTGTCTCCTCCACAACCTCCTTCCTACCCTTCCCAGTCATGTCCACGGGCAAACAGTGCATTCTGAGGTATGCTGCTACCCTAGCTCCGCGTCTCCCTCACTCTCCACTGGAATCTCGATCAAGCTGCTTGGGGCCCTGACAAGGCCTTGACACTGGACCTGACTCCATCCCACCTCCAACCCCTGAGCTTGTTTTCCAACACTTCCCACTTACTCTGGATCCCTTTTGGGCGGCTCCTTAAGCTTCTGGGGTGACTCATGGTGTGTGACCCTAGGCAATCAACCTTTTCATGGGCCATGGTTTCCCACTGCACTGGGGCCAGCAGAGGAACAAGAGCCCACTGTGTGCCAGGGGGAGATCTAGACACTGAGCCACTGTGGGCCGGCAGCATGCTGCTCCTTGGCCTAGACTCTTTGTCTGGCCTGGAATGCCCCTCCCCCAGGCCTTGTGAATCCCACTAACTTGAGGCCCTATTAGGAACAGAGCTTAGGGTGGGGCTAGCTGGGAACACAGCACTAGGGAACGGTGGGTGTCCTTTCCCCAAACTGTAGGCCTAGAGTTGTGTGCCCAGGTTCTCTTGTGTTTCCCTTCACTGTAGCATGGAAGGGGACCCCAGGGAACTCAGATATTTGGGCAGAAGCTGGTCGGTCATGGGGTAAGGCCCATGTGCTTGCTCACAGCCCTCTCCGTTTGTGTGTTCACCCTCTCACACTTGCCCAGGCTGGTCAGCTGTTCTCTCTAGGTGCTGCTAAAGGGTCATCTTCCAGAGTCCCCATGTCCCCATTCAGGAGAACTGGCGCTTGCCACCCTGTGCTCAGGTAAGGCAGCACCAATGGACA
This sequence comes from Hylomyscus alleni, assembly GCA_019843855.1. Taxonomy (NCBI): domain Eukaryota; kingdom Metazoa; phylum Chordata; class Mammalia; order Rodentia; family Muridae; genus Hylomyscus; species Hylomyscus alleni. The sequence goes on along the minus strand of JADRCC010280209.1, from coordinate 13,584 downwards.
GCCCTGGAGGCAGGGAGAAAGCAGGATGCAGGACCCATATGGAAGAAAGGGAGGTCCGAGAGAGTCTTCGGTTAGGGAGGTGGAGTCATGGGTGTTAGAAGCTGTTGGAAACAGCAGCTTGCATTCCCGAGAAAGGCAGCAGTTCAGTACCACCTGGAAGTGCTGAGCACAGGAACCCAACTTGTTGGAAAGGCCCAGTTTCCAGCACTCACCTGTGGTTTACTCTCTATGATCCCGTCACCACTTTTGACCGTGTTCCTTCTGGAGCTTCTGAGTAGCTGCTTGGGATGGACCAGAAGGCAGGCTATGTAAGGCATCCTCCATCTTGTCTGGTGCCTGGCCCCTTACCCACTGGCTCAGCCCAGCCTTTGGGGAGTTCACTGCCTTCCAGGCCTCATTTTCCCAGTGTGTATAGTGAGAATGAAGCCTCTGTCTCCTTCGAGCATCGAGAGGGAGCATCCTAAGTTGAAGCATCAGCTGGCTGGTTTCACAATCTGGAGTCTGTTCAGGTCTGCAGATCTGAAGGTCCAGGCCTTTGAGTCTTCAAGGAGCCCTGCCCTTGCCTGTGTCCTCATCTCTACTTTCTAGATACAGAAGGCCCTCCACTTGGAGCAGGGGTCAGGTGTATCTCTGCTGTGACTGTCGTTTATAAAGAGGGAAGTTAAGAGTCCCTCAGAGGTCAAGACTCGCCTGATGGTCAAGAGCTGGGCCTTTCTGCACTGGCTGGAACTTGGCTGGCCTCAAACACAGATATCTGCCTGCTTCTGCCTCCTGAGTGTTAACACTAAGGGTGTGCATCTGTATACCTGGCTCAAACGTATATATATATTTCTTTCAAGACAGAGTGACAGTATGTAACTCTGGCTGTCCTGGAACTCACTGTATAGATCAGGCTGGACTGGGACTCACCGAAGCCTGCCTAGCCTCCCAAGGGCTAGTATTAAAGACATGTACCACCAAGCCAGGCTGGCTATCTATCTATCTATCTATCTATCAGAGGCAGGAAAACCACTTTGTGGATTCAGTTTTCTTTTCCACCTTTTTGTGGTTTCCAGGGATTGAACTCAGACTTGCATAGGAAGCAAGTGTTTTTCCCTTCTGAGCTGTCTAGAGGGCTGGCTGGTGTGCTAAGCCTTGGGGGGTGGTCTTAGGTATTCAGGGTCCCTTCCCCAACCTGTCCCTGCCTCACTGCCTTTTTTGGTAGTTGGCGCCACCTCGTGGTCATTCATTGTGGTTTCTGCTCCAAGGGGATTTTGTTTTGTTTTGTTTTAGACATGGTCTCATTGTGTAGCCCTGGCTGGCCTGGAACCCACTGTGTAGACTGGGCCAGCCTCGAACTCATAGAGATCCACCTGCCTCTGTCTCTTGGCTGGGATTATCTGGCACCAAGGAAAGTCCTCTACATACTGGCGCCCGCTGCCCTAGGTGTTGCTCTGAAGCCCCAAGAAGCCATTTTGTTCTCTAAATGTGGGGAGTCTTCTGTTGTAGTTGATTGATCATGAACCCCACAGTATATGAAGTGGAAGTCAGATGGTTACAATGGCCTGGGACGGATGGGCTGGAGCCCTGCACTCACAGATTTTGTCCTCCTGCTCCTGGATGCGTGCTCCTCATATGCCACCTGAGCTGCTTTCACCCGAAGCTGTCAGGAAATCCTTATTACCTGCCGCCAAACAGCCTGAGCATTTCTTTATTTAAGGGATATTGTTACCCAGGCTTTGAGCTTCAAGAGGGCGGCCGTCCTCTACCAGCTTGTGCTCATAGTAGGTTCATGCAGTGTTTTACCATAGACTCCTATTGTTGGAGGACCCATCTGTGGGGAGCTCGGGAGCAGAGCATGGCCACATCTATCTATCTATCAGGACCTGTGAGCACCTCTGTTGGGCTTGTAATGCTTCTTCTAGGTTTAGGCCCAATGGTGTCCCTGGAGGGACAACCTGTCAGGGTTGTCACTCAGCATAACCCTACGCCCCCAGGCTTGTCTCTCTGTACCCGGAACCATGAGTGAAGCCCGACGAGACAGTACTAGCAGTCTGCAACGCAAGAAACCCCCATGGCTGAAGTTGGACATCCCAGCTGCGGTGCCCCCGGCAGCAGAGGAGCACAGCTTCCTGCAGGTAAGTTCTGGTCAGTAGGAGTTCTGGAATTTCGGGAATTCCCTGGCCAGGGTCCTCACTCACTCTGCTGTCTAGCCCCTGCGGCGACAGGCTTTCTTGCGGAGCGTGAGTATGCCTACTGAGACAGCCCGCGTCCCATCACCCCACCATGAGCCTCGGCGGCTGGTGCTGCAGCGTCAGACGTCCATCACTCAGACCATCCGCAGGTACCACACCATCTTGGCTGTTACACAGGCTGGGGCTAGGGAGGGACCCTAGAGGTAGACGTACAGAATCCCCGTTAGGTACCAGGGGTGGGGATGTCAGCTTTTCTTCTCCATCTTAATCCCAACAACACTCTTCAGCATCTTCCTGTTCTGGGGACCCAGGGTTGGCCCTCTGTCTGCCTCTCTGTTCCCTTCTCCCTACCCTAACGCCCTGGCTCCTCGTAGCCGGCAGGTACGCTTTGGGCGTGTTCAAACTCTGCCTCTTTTGAGGCCCCGGGCTGCTCGCAAGGCCCACCCACAGCGCCAGTCTCTCTCTTGGTCCTTGCTCAGGTACCTTACGCAGGTCTTGAGTGTGTTGGCATTTTTTTTTTTTTTGGCATGTGCATGTGATGTAGCCTCTTGGAGCTGTTGGAGTGTTTGGCATCCCCTGGCTGCTTGTGGCAGGGGCAATGTTTATTTGCATGTTCAAAGACCATGGCCATCTTATCTGCCGCTGCTGAATTCTGTAGTACCCTAGGGTGATGGTGGTTGCCTGAGGCCAAGCCCTCTCTCACCAGCTGGGTGAGGGCCTATGGGAACCTTCTACTGACAGGCATGCAGGATGCCCTAGTAGGAATTGGGGTGGCCACAGTCGGAACTCCCCTGTCCTGTCCCTGTGACCGGAGGCCAGCCGAAGGGCCCACTACCCAGGTTGGCCTTTGAGGATCCTCGACTTCTGTAGGGGAACAGGAGATATGGCTTCCCCTTGCTGAATCCTTCTCATGCCAGGGGGACAGCAGACTGGTTCGGAGTGAGCAAGGACAGTGACAGCACCCAGAAGTGGCAGCGCAAGAGCATCCGTCACTGTAGCCAGCGGTATGGGAAGCTGAAGCCTCAGGTCATCCGGGAGCTGGACCTGCCCAGCCAGGACAATGTGTCGCTGACCAGCACGGAGACACCGCCTCCACTCTATGTGGGGCCATGCCAGCTGGGCATGCAGAAGGTGTGCCACTGCCTCTCACAGGCTCCTCATTCTGCTCCTCTGCCTGGGGTGGGAGGAGGGGAGGGTTGGGGAGAGAGAGTATCCCTCTGAGCCTGTAGGTGGGAGAGCATCCAGAGTCTTAGAAAGGCTCCTGAGATACTCCCAGCTAGGGACCCTGGGAGGAAAAGAGTCATGGTATTGCTCCAGTTCAGACTCTGGATAGCAAATCTCAGGGGGAGAAGGACCCCTCTAGGTGCCATGGATCAGCGTGTGATGTTCTTTATGGAAATCTTGCCTGGTTCTGTATACTGACCTAGGATCTCCTCCATCCCACCAGATCATAGACCCTCTGGCCCGAGGCCGGGCCTTCCGCATGGCTGATGACACTGCCGATGGCCTGAGTGTCCCCCACACTCCCGTCACACCAGGTGCCGCCTCCCTCTGCTCCTTCTCCAGCTCCCGCTCAGGTTTCAACCGGCTCCCTCGGCGTCGCAAACGTGAATCGGTGGCCAAGATGAGCTTCCGGGCCGCTGCAGCACTGGTGAAGGTAAATGCAGGAGGCGAAGGTTGCAGGTGTGGGAGCTGAGCCTGCTCCGACTTCCAGCTCCTGAGGTCACCTCCTCGTCCTCAGGGTCGGTCTGTTAGGGATGGCACTTTACGAAGGGGACAGCGCCGAAGCTTTACTCCTGCCAGCTTCCTGGAGGAAGACATGGTGGACTTCCCTGATGAGTTGGATACATCTTTCTTTGCCCGGGTAAGAAGAGCCTGGGGTGTCGCCCCATCTCCTCTGTGTCTGGATCCACCTTGACCTCACTTATTTGCTCAGGAAGGTGTCCTCCATGAGGAGCTGTCCACATATCCAGATGAGGTGTTTGAATCCCCATCAGAGGCAGCGCTCAAGGACTGGGAGAAAGCCCCGGATCAGGCCGACCTTACGGGTGGGGCCCTGGACCGCAGTGAGCTTGAGCGAAGCCACTTGATGTTGTGAGTACAGCCAGTGGGTGAGGGGAAACAGAGGGAGAATCTGTCCCGTTGAGAGCAGCTGGGCATGATGCTGCAGTGTTCATACCTTGGAATCTAGCCTGACCACTGTGGGTATGTCCAGGGGTAGGCCCAACCCTACTTTGATGCCCTCCTACAGAACTCCCAGAGCCCAGGGGCTAGAGTCTAGATGGGATAGGACCATGGCTTAGTTAACACTGTTGAGAGACAGAGCCTGAGTCTTGAGGCTCCCTATGCTCTACCTGCCAAGCTGCCAGGGGCTTACTGGTCTGGCAGCGGAGCGTGAAGAGGAATGGCTTGCTGGGTATCTTTACCCCTCAGAGGGCAGGAGAGACACTGAGAAGTGCTCTGGTTCTGCCCAAGAGAGAAGGCAGTGTATAGATTCCAGGCAGAAAGTGAACACGCTGGCACCTTCCAGGCCCCTGGAGCGAGGCTGGCGGAAGCAGAAGGAAGGTGGCCCGCTAGCCCCGCAGCCCAAGGTTCGGCTCCGCCAGGAGGTGGTCAGTGCGGCGGGACCCAGGAGGGGTCAGCGTATTGCTGTGCCAGTGCGCAAGCTCTTTGCCCGGGAAAAGCGGCCATACGGTCTGGGGATGGTGGGACGGCTCACCAACCGCACGTACCGGAAACGCATTGACAGCTATGTCAAGCGGCAGATCGAAGACATGGATGATCACAGGTAGACGGTGCTGGGTTAGAGGCTGAGCTGGGTTAGGAATTCAAGTGAGGAGGCTCCTGATCTCACCCCTGTCTCACTTACTCTGTCCCAGGCCCTTCTTCACTTACTGGCTCACCTTTGTGCACTCACTGGTCACCATTCTGGCTGTGTGCATCTATGGCATCGCGCCTGTGGGCTTCTCGCAGCACGAGACGGTGGACTCGGTGAGCCCTGCGCCCAGATAACTTGGAGTCTAGGCTGTGGAACGCTGTGGCCCGGCTCTGGGACGATGGAGCCCTACAGATTTGGTCTGATCTCACTTCCTACCTTCCAGGTACTTCGGAAGCGGGGTGTCTATGAGAATGTCAAATACGTCCAGCAGGAGAACTTCTGGATTGGCCCCAGCTCGGTGAGGGCAGGGCTGGGGGTGGAGCTTGGAGGTGCCCCACCCTTCCTGGGCCGAGGCCACAGCTGCTGTCTCCCTCTTCACAGGAGGCCCTCATTCACCTGGGCGCCAAGTTCTCACCCTGCATGCGCCAGGACCCACAGGTGCACAGCTTCATCCTTGCTGCCCGGGAACGTGAAAAGCACTCAGCTTGCTGTGTACGCAACGACCGGTCTGGCTGCGTGCAGACTTCGAAGGAGGAGTGCTCGGTGGGTGTCCTGCAACTCGGTCTGTGCTGTCTGCTCTTAATTTCAGACTCAGGCCTCATGGGGTTCTTTACTGGCTTTTAGCAGTGTGTGGTTCCTCTCGTCCTTGCCCGTCACTCCCAGTTTCTGTGGAGGATGCTTATTTGACAAATTTGGTCTTCATTTGGACCCGCTCCTTCAGCACACGTTTGCATTATATCTTCAGTGGGTAGTACCTCATTTTCCTCCACCAGTTTAAAGCCCCACGTGGAGGTGCAGGCCTGTAAGCCTAGTAGTTAGGGAGCTGAAGTAGGAGGACTAACCGTCCTCCTGCTGCTGGCCTGGGCTGCATGTCATGGGTCTCAAAAGGAAACAAGAAAGAAAAAATGCAAAAGACTCATCCAAACCAAACAGCACCATAGCCGGTGCTGTTTCCCTACTTGAGGCACAGGCTATCTCTATGCCTCAGTTGTACCCTAGGGCACCTTGTAACACTGCCCATGTGTTTCTGGGGTTTAACCTAATAACGGTGTGGAGTCAGGAGTTAGTTCCAGGGCCTTGCCTTTAATTCCTGACGGTTGCTAACTGTGCAGATGGTAGGATCTGACTAGGGCTGACCCTGTGTTCCCCACAGTCTACGCTGGCAGTGTGGGTGAAGTGGCCCGTTCATCCTAGTGCCCCAGACCTTGCAGGCAACAAGAGGCAGTTTGGCTCTGTCTGCCACCAGGACCCCAGGTGAGCACTCCTAACTGCCCTCTTAAAATGCCTTTGGCTATGTCTGACAGGGTGTAGAGGATTCTTTGTTTTGGGGAGGAGGGTGACATTGCCATGGGACAAAGGCTCTAACCATTTGGGCTCATGCAGGGTGTGTGATGAGCCTTCCTCTGAGGATCCCCATGAGTGGCCAGAAGATATCACCAAGTGGCCGGTGAGCTGGGGTCTCCCACTTGTCGGACGGGGGAGGAGGACACAGCCTGTCCTTGCTGGTGCTACAGGCTTTCCTTGTTGGAGCACCTGCATCTTCACACTGCCCTAGTCTTTGCCCAGCCTGTCGGGCAAGGAGTCAGGGCAAGAGAACTAGGTGAAGACACGAGAGGCCAAATAGCATTATTCTGGTTTGTAGACGGCTCAGCCCAGGCTCTGGGTGTGACCTACTTGACTCAAGGGAGGCCTGGTTTCTATCTGAGTCTCAACCTTTGTCTTGGTTCCCAATCAGGGTTAGGCCAAAAGGCGTGTCTGTGTGTGTGTGTGTGTAAAACGACCCTAACCTTCTTGTTTTTCTTTCTTACTCAGATCTGCACCAAAAACAGCGCAGGCAACCGTACTAACCACCCTCACATGGACTGTGTCATAACAGGCAGGCCCTGCTGCATTGGCACCAAGGGCAGGTGGGTGCTCATGGGTAGCTGGGCTCCGGGCAGCGATTTTCTCCCTCATTAAAGCCTGACATAACCTGATTTCCAGCAATAGGGAGTGAGACTGGGCCAGTGAAGGTGGGTGGGGCTGAGGTCCTCCTGAGTAGACCTCAGCAGCCTCTGCCTACAAGGTTGCGCGCTCTCCAAATGCTGGCGTGACTCTCGCTGGCGTGCCCCTCTAGGTGTGAGATCACCTCCCGGGAGTACTGTGACTTCATGAGGGGCTACTTCCATGAGGAGGCCACACTCTGCTCTCAGGTAGGCCTTGAGGCCACGCCCCTCTCTGCCCCTGCCCCGGCCACTGTGGAGGCTGACTGGCCATTCTGCACAGGTCCACTGCATGGACGATGTCTGTGGCCTCCTGCCTTTCCTCAATCCTGAGGTGCCTGACCAGTTCTACCGCCTGTGGCTGTCCCTCTTCCTGCACGCTGGGCAAGTGGGACTGGGGGCTGGGCCGGTGGTCTCATTTCCCCAGGAGTGGTGGGCTGGAGGCCAAAGAGAAGGTACCTTCTCTGCTGAGTGCCCCTCACTGCCCACAGGATCCTGCACTGTTTGGTGTCCGTCTGCTTCCAGATGACGGTCCTAAGGGACCTGGAGAAGCTGGCAGGCTGGCACCGCATAGCCATCATCTACCTGCTGAGTGGTATCACTGGCAATCTAGCCAGTGCCATCTTCCTGCCATACCGGGCAGAGGTAAGATGCTTCCCAGGGTGGGGACTCTCTATGAGTGCCTGTGGTTAGCACGACCCTGTCTGTATCGAGATCAAGTATGCTCTGAGAGGTGGCATGGCAAGATGAGCTTCTAGGGTAGGGGAAGGGGTGGGATGGTACAGCCTCCGTAACTTACAGCTTCCAACCCCCAACATCAGGTAGGTCCAGCCGGCTCCCAGTTTGGTATTCTGGCCTGCCTCTTCGTGGAGCTGTTCCAGAGCTGGCAGATCCTGGCCCGACCCTGGCGTGCCTTCTTCAAGCTCCTGGCCGTGGTGCTCTTCCTCTTTGCCTTTGGGCTGCTGCCCTGGATCGACAACTTCGCCCACATCTCCGGCTTTGTCAGCGGCCTCTTCCTTTCCTTTGCCTTCTTGCCTTACATCAGCTTTGGCAAGTTCGACCTGTACCGCAAGCGCTGCCAGATCATCATCTTCCAGGTTGTCTTCCTGGGCCTGCTGGCTGGCCTGGTGGTACTCTTCTACTTCTACCCAGTGCGCTGCGAGTGGTGCGAGTTCCTTACCTGCATCCCATTCACAGACAAGTTCTGTGAGAAGTACGAGCTGGATGCTCAGCTGCACTGAACCAGCTGTGGACACGCCAGGCTGCCCCGGCCTCCCAGGGCCGAACAGACGGGTGCTTCCTGAACACTGACCTCTCGTGCCTTGCTCGCTCCGGCCGAACCCTTACACTGCTGGACATTTATTACATGAGTTCCCATGATAACCTCCTAACTAGTCCCCCGACAACCGCCTCATGTGGTCAATAAATGGACTGGGAGCGTTTTAGCTGCCACTAACTTGACGAGGGTTGTCAGTGTTTCCTGATTTCTGGCTGGGGTCATGGGGGAGGCCTTGGACACACAGTTTGACAAATCAGTGCTTCTCAATCTGTGGGGTGTGACCCCTCTGGCAAACCTCTAGCTCCCGCAATATTTACATTACAATTCAAAATGGTTAGCAAGCCAGGCGGTGGTGGTGCACACCTATAATCCCAGCACTTGGGAGGCAGAGGCAGGTGGATTTCTGAGTTCAAGGCCAGCCTGGTCTACAGAATAAGTTCCAGGACAGCCAGGGCTACACAGAGAAACCCTGTCTCGGGGAAAAAAAAAATCAAAACAGTTAGCAAAATTAGTTATGAAGTAGCAACAAATATTGGGGGTCACGTCAACATAAGGACCTGAATTAAAGGGTCATATAGCATTAGGAAGGTTGAAAACCAGTGTTCTAAGTCAAAGACATCACTGGCTGTCACCTCTCTGTGAGAGCTGTGGTAGCCAGTGTTGGGACATGGATCTTGGGGTGTGCTACTGTATCCCCACAGTGGGGAGCATCTTGTACCCCTGCAACTCATTCCTCATCATGCTGTCTCTTTCCACTGAGCCTGGAAGAAAAAGGGCTACAGGGAACCTGTGGGCGAAGGCTTACGGCCCTTGTCACCACAGCTCTGGGATGGCAGGCTGCAGTTTCCCCACAGCAGACACAAAGCTAACTGCTCAGCTTGTCTTCCCTCCTTGCTGGGAGGCCGTAGCAAGAGAGCTGAGCATCATGGCCCCAGAGCTTAGGTGTAGCCTTTAAGACTTCAGTACTCCCCAACACCAGCCTCCTCTGCCGTCACCTCCCTCTGGTATGGGACAGATCCAGCTCACCCACACAGAGTACTATGGCTTTCTGATTTTTACAAGACACAAAGCAAACAAGTTTATTCTATAAGCCAGGCCCACAACCACGCAGGGCCTTCAGGCCAAGTTCAAAGGAAAACAAAGGGCAGAGGAATTTTCCACATTCCAAGGGTCCCAGGGTTCATGCCGACAGCTCCACCCGGGCATTCCAGGGATGTGGCTACCCCATCACCCTTTCCCGTGAGGACAAGCGCAGGGTGCCATCTTGCTGGGAAAGGTCAGATGATTGTGTCTGGCGTTCACTTTTGCCTAAGCTTCTTGATGAAGGAAACCTCATCTCGGTTCCGGATACCATAACTGAAAAAGATGGAAAGGTGACAGGGCCTGACCTGCAGAAGTCTCACCTGGGCTCAGGAGGGATGGGGAACAGTCAAGTGAGGATGGCACACTGTTCTTCCACCCCACACGGGCTGCTGTGAGAACAGCAGGGCTGCTTCTCTGTCCTGTAGTTCATGAGAGGCCTCAAGGAAATGCCCACAGCACAGTCAATCCAGCCAGGGACCCTCTTACCACAGCCACTTGGTAAGCCACAGGGCACCACGGATGGCCCATAGACCTACAGACTTACTCTCTGAGCTTCTTCCTGTCCTCTGTGAGCTTCTCCCCAGCTGAGGTCAGATGGTATGTCCGCCACACGTAGGACCTGCAAGGAAGGGACTGAGGTGATGTGCAGCCCCCCCACCCCCCCAGTGGGGTGAATTGAGTGGCTGGGATGACAGAGGCTGGCAGCACACAGTCCAGGGCACTCAGAATAGCTATATTCTCCTTCTGGACATTTCCCCTCCATGATGTAGGCCCAAGGCAGTTGCAGGGGTTGCCAGACACATCTTACTAATGAAATAGGGGGCTAGACTGAGGGGGTCTCAGATAGTAGGATACTTGACCTGATAGAAGGGTCAGAGTCAGCAGCACCCTGTTGGGGAGGGAAGGGGGCCACTGACAGGTAGATATATACCATCCATAACTAGGGAGACATTAAGGCATTAGGTGTCTCCAAGTGACGCAATCCAGCAGTGTGGGTAGGGCCACATCAGGGACCATTGGGGCAGGACTCTCAGACACAGAATCGCCCCATTCTGACACAGGAAATCTCTCATGCAAGGAACTGTCACTGTATCTTTGGTAGTGGGGCACTGGTGGTACCCACATGAGGAGGTGAAAGTTGCCTCCCTATAGAGCTCCAGGCAAGCGCCGGAGTGGCCCAGGGCAGGCACTTCTAGTGCACTCACCAGCTGATGTGCTGAACACCTCCTTCCCGCTCCTGCTTGAGCTGCACATATCTCTGGATAGCCTTCTTCAGGTCCAGGACGGTGGCATTCTGTACGACGACCACAGCTGTAACCATGGAAACATATGGGAGAAGATCCATGTGGGAGGCCACACACAAAGCCCTAGGCGATGGGAGGGAAATCCAGGGCTCTGTTCTGTTGGACAAGGTGGCTGTCCCAGCCCACCCAGGCACGGTCTGAGTTTCTCACTGACTAGCTCTCTGCTAATCCCTTGCTGACAGGAAAGCTCAGGCTCCGAGAGAGAAGCGTGGTTGTGGCATGAATAAGAATGGCCCCCACAGACTCAAATATCTGAGTGTTTGCTCTTCAGTTGAATTGTTTGGGAAGGGTTAGGAGGTGTGGCCTTGTGGAAGGAGGTGTGTGTGGGGGGGGCGGGGGAAGCTCTGAGGTTTCAAAAGCACATGCCACTGCGATTAACTCTCTTTCTGCCTCATGCGTGTGGATTAGGGTGTAAACTCTCAGCTTCTGCTCCAGGACATTTGCCTGCCTGCCGCCATACTCCCTGCCATGTTGATTCTGGACTGTAGCCCTCTGTAACCATAAGCCTCCACAAGCATTTTCTTTTATAAGTTCCCTTGGTCGCAGTGTCTCTTTACAGCAAGAGAAAGTAACTAAGACGACGGTACTTACGCATTACCTCTCCATCCATCTTGCACACACGGACAGTCATCGCCTGGCCATATTCCAGTGCAATCTGAGAGTTGACCTCTTCTAAAGTAACCTGAGGGGGTGGAGATGCCAATTCTTTTAACATCCGATCAACAAAGGAAACCAAGCTTGCCCACTGTGACGGTTTGTAATATGCTCGGCCCAGTGAGTGGCGCTACTAGAAGGTGAGCCCCTGTTGGAGTAGGAGTGTCACTGTGGGTGTGGGCTATAAGACCCCCATCCTAGCTGTCTGAAAGCCAGTATTCTGCTAGCAGCCTTCAGATAAAGATGTAGAACTCTCAGCTCCTCCTGCATCATGACTGTGTGGATGCTGCCATGTTCCCGCCTTGATGATAATGGACTGAAGCTCTGAACCTGTAAGCCAGCCCCAATTAAATGTCCTTATAAGAGTTGCCTTGGTCATGGAGTCTGTTCACCTAACTAAGACACCTACTGTGTGTTAGGATTTCCAATTAACAATGGGCCTGGAGATTCTGAAAGCATTGTTTCAAGAGGTTCCAGGCCTGTACCTTGGGACCATGTCGAGGCAGGACAGGGTGCAATTGGTCAGCTACCAAAAACCTGTGATAACAATGTTTTTTGTTTGTTTTGAGGCAGGGACCCACTATGTTACCCTGGGTGGTCTGGAGCTCTAAGTGGATCAATCTGGCTTCAAACTCACAGAGATTGCCTTGCCTTGGTCTTCCAGGTGCCGAGATTAGCCAGAAAAGAGATGTTCTTAATAAAACCCCGAATGAAGTACAAATAAAGTGTTACTCAGTTGTAGAGCACTTATTTAGCATTCGAAAGGCTCTAGGTTTGGCTCCCAGTTCTGTGCTCACACAGACGTTAAATAAAAACACCTCTGATTGGCAAAGGTTAAAAAAAATACATTAATTACTAAGCCACGCATATTGAAGTTTCAGGCAAATGGAAAAGGCTTGTCACACTCACACTGATCTTGAGTAAAAATCTTGGTGTTTGTTTAATTCAAACTTCACGGCTAAGAGGGAGTGTTTTGGGGCTCCTCACCCTAAGCTTTCCGCTTATGCGCAGAGCGTCCTTCGCTGGTGGGACCACCAGTGCCCATCCACACTCCAGAGCCCAGTCTCTCACCTGGATTGGAAGGTCGCAGAGCAGCGGATCTTGCACCACCATGGCGAGACCTTCTTGGAACACGTCCACAGCCTCGGAATGGGGCAATGTCTCCTCATCATCCTCGTCGTCCTCAGGCACCTCCGGCCGACCCTCAGCCTCCGGGTCCTCCAGGGCCGCCAGCTCCTGGTTTAGCGTTGCTTTTCCTGCGTTCCTCCAGTCGGCCCAGCTTTCCAGGTAGGAAGGCAAAAGGCGCGTGCGCAGCGACTATGCTCCGCCCCGACGAGATAGCTCAGCCATTGGTACACTGCGTGGCTTCCGTAACCAATGAAACGTGCGAGTCCGGAAGGCTGGGAGCGAGCAGACAGCAGGCTATTGGCCGGATAGAGCAGGTCACGTGCGTGGTGCGAGCCGCGCGGGAACTACGTGCTGCCCCGTCCTCTGCGGTTGCGCTTCTCTTCTGTCAGAGATGGTCATTAAAAGGTCACCGTTGCTATCATATCGCGCAAGATACCAGTCCCCGTGCACAGCATCACCCCACAAGGTGACGCTGGGAGGTGGGCGCCTCCTGCTGCCTGGGGTCTGCCGTTGCCACTCCCGTGCTATTGCCCCAGCCAGGTCGCAGTCACTCGAGATTCTACCACGGACTCCATTCCAAAAAGTGGCCTGAAAGGTCCACTTTAAAGTAAGGTGGAAGGCAGGCATGATGGCGCACGCCTTTAATCTCAGCGCTTGGGAGGCAGAGGTAGGCGGATCTCTGAGATCCAGGATCTCTGAGGCCAGCCTGGTCTTCAGAGAGTTCCAGGACAGCCAGGGCTACACAGAGAAACCCTATCTCAAAAACAAAACAAAACAACAAAAACAAAACAACAAAAACAAAACAAACAACAACCCCCAGAACAACAACAAAAAGCCCCAAAACAAACACACACAAAAAGAATAAGAATAAAAAGTGAAGTGGAGCCTTGGCGTGGTGGCGCACACCTTTAATCTTAGTACTCCGGAGGCAGGTGGATCTCTATCTCTGAGTCTAGAACTGTATAGGAGAGCAGGGACCACAGAGGGAAACTGTATAGGAGAGCAGGGACCACAGAGGAAAACTGTATAGGAGAGCAGGGACCACCGAGGGAAACTGTGGAGAGAGAGAGAGAGAGAGAGAGAGAGAGAGAGAGAGAGAGAG
>JADRCC010280148.1:0-12512 GCA_019843855.1 Hylomyscus alleni | reverse complement strand
ACACACACACACACACACACACACACACACACACACACACGTTATTAAAGTTCAACCAGGTCCAAAGGGTAAGGCTGCAATACAGTGACTATAACAAAACACCCCAGCACTGTTCACAGGTTGAGGGAAAGTCTTGTGGGCACGCAACAAAAGCTAAGACGGATCAACCTGATGCCCTTGGTCTTGGAGTTCCATTCCACAGAACTGTGGGAATTACATTTTTGTCATTTAATCGATCTAGTCTGCTGTTTTGCTGTGGCTGCCTTAGCACATAGTCACAGTAGACAATGTGTTTTGGGACAACCCTGGAAGGTGGAAGAGAAACTTAGTTACTGTATGACATTAATAGTTGCTTTACCTCGTACTCTTAATTTCTCCTCTATGAATTATGAGGAGTTGTGCCTGTTTTGTTGGTGGTGGTGTTTTGTTCTCAGGAAAAGGTCTCTTAGATCTAGGCTGACCTTGAATTCACTGTGTAGGGTCTCATTAGGTCTAGACTGGGTTTAAACTCACTGTGTAGGGTCCCATTAGGTCTAGGCTGGCCTTGAACTCACTGTGTAGGGTCCCATGAGGTCTAGGCTGGCCTTGAACTCACTGTGTAGGGTCCCATGAGGTCGAGGCTGGCCTTGCACTCACTGTGTAGGGTCCCGTTAGGTCTAGGCTGGCCTTCACTGGGTAGTTGAGGATGACTTTGAACTTTTCTCATCTTCCTGCCTCTGCCACTCCAATGCCGAAATAGTTGTGTACCATGCATGATCCATGTGGTACTGGAGGCACAGGGCTTTGTGCATCCTATTGCTGTGAAGGGGTACCAAGGTCGCTCATCACATAAAGCATGTAATTGAGGCTTGCTTACCATTTTGGAAGACCAAGGTGGAGAGCATGGTGGCAAGTGTGGCACTGGACCAGTAGCTGAGAACTTACATCTGGATCCTCAGGCACGAGGTAGGAAAAGAGGCTGGGCCTGCTATAGGCTTTGGAAACCTCATAGTCCATCCTCAGGGACACACCTTCTCCAGGAAGGCCACACAGATTAATCCTTCCTAAACAGTCTTACTTACCAGGGTGCAAACATTCAGATGCATAAACCTACAAGGGCTCTTCTCATTCAGATGACCACAGGGCCTGACACCAACTCTGCTACTGGACTTTGAGAACCTTGCAGGCAGAGATCATGTTATATATAGCCTTGTGTGTGTGTGGGGGGGTGGGGTGGGAGTGAGGGGGCTGGGACTCCTGGGATGTCATAGGCACAGTGAGCTGTTAATAGGGTTCGGATCCAGTAAAACTGTGATAGTTTGGTAGATTTCCCATCCATGAAGCCGTTGGCATGGTTGTGAACACCGTGACTACAACCTCAGCTTCCAGGCTTCTGTTCTAGTCGAGGAGGAAGAAGTGTGGAGAACTCGGTTGAAGACTTCAGACAGTTCCAGATCGTAAGCTGGAGATCAGTGGAAAGCGGGGTACTGACTTCACATTGCAAGGCTGAGGACATGGCTCAGTGCCTGCTCCACAGGCTTGAGGAGCAGAGTTCAGATCCCCAGCACCCACATAAACAGCCAAGAACAGCAAGCAGTGGGAATCTGTAGCCCAAAGCATTGCGGGGGGCGAGAGGGGGAAGCAGGCAAGGGCAAGACAGGCAAATCTCTGGAGTTCACTGAGCAATCAGTATAGCTGATGGCTGCAAGGGCTTGCCCACCTGCCCGCTTGCATGCCCTACAGGTGTCCTGATTCATTACTTTCACTGAACCTGGAGCTAGCTGGTGGTCTGGAAACCCCAGTGAAGCCCCTGTCTGCCCCTGCCCCACAGTGCTGAGGTCGCAAGTATGCACTGTCCCACTGGGTGCTAGGGTCTCAACTCAGGTCCCCATGATTGTGGAGCAAGGGTCCTTACTTCCAGGAACCACATCTCCAATTTTTTTTTTTTTTTTAATTCCTTGGACTAGCCTAAGACCCTGGGCTTAGTGCCCTGGACTAATTTGTTTGCCTGAATTAATTATCAGCAGGAGGTGGCCGCCTCATTTTCCAGAGACCTTCTCTTTTGGAAGGAATGCCTTTTAGTTCAACCAGTACAATTTAGGGCTCCTTGGCAACTCGTGGAAAGGGTGCCTTGACATTTCTGTAAAGGCATTTAAATGTTACTGTCTTCGAAGAAACAATTTTAGAATATGAAACCTTAACCCCCAAGCCCCCCACCCAAGCAAGCAAGAAAAACAGTACCAGCTTAATTACCTCTGTAAAATAACGTAAGAGTCTGCTTTTAATGATGCTATTGGAAGATAATTGCACTATTTGCCAATTACAAAATAATTATAGGTAATTTCGAGAGACTTGCTTCGGGTTTTTGTCTGTGTAAATGACACGTCACTTTAGAGGGCAAGGGTGCACGCAGAGCCTCGTGTTATCCTCACTGATTGATAAAAGATCCACTGGGGGAGCAAACAGTTGGAACAGTCCTACCCAGGACAGTCTCGCATTGGCATATAAAGGTCCTTTTTGTAGGTGTGGGATCAAACCCAGGGCTTGGTGTATGCAAGGCAAGCAATCTATCAACTAAGCTATATCATAATCAAATGTTCTTATAATTAGGAAAAGGAATCCAAAGACACTTAATTCTCTCTTTGTATGTTTGCATGTGTGCAAGTACATGTGCATATACGTATGTGTGTGGAGTGTGAAGGCAAGTTAGGTTGTTCCTCAGGTACTGTCTACTTTTTCTTTCTTTCTTTCTTTCTTTCTTTCTCTTTCTTTCTTTCTTTCTTTCTTTCTTTTTTTTTTTTTTTAAAGACAAGGTGTTTTAGTTAGGATTACTATTGCTGTGATAAAGCACCATGACCAGAAGCAGGTTGGAGAGGAAAAGGTTTCTTTGGCTTATGCTTCTACATCACTGTTTATCATTGAAGGAAATTGGGACAGGAACTCAAATAGGGCAGGAACCTGGAGGCAGGAACTGATGCAAAGACCTTGCTGGGAGGGATGCTGCTTACTGGCCTGCTCTCCATGGTGTGCTTAGCCTGTTTTCTTATATAACCCACGACCACCAGCCCAGGGATCACATCACCTACAATGGTCTGGGCCCTCCCCACATCAATGACTAATGAAGAAAATGCTCTACAGGCTCCCCTACCGCCCGACCTTCTGGAGGCATTTTCTCAATTGAGAGTCCCTCTTTTCAGATGGCTATAGCTTGTGTCAAGTTGACATATTTCAGCCAGCACACAGGGTCCCTCACTGGCCTGGAATGTGTCGAGTAGGCTAGGCTAGCTGGCCAGCAAGCTTCAGGAATCCATCTGTCTCTACCTCCCTAGGACTGGGTTTACAAGTGTTTGCCACCTCGTCTGGCACTTTTAATTTTAGTTTTTTTTTTTTCTTTATGTGAGTTCTGGGGAATAAACTCAGGTTCTTGAGCTTTCAAGGCAAGCAACTTACATGGCTGAGCTATCTCCCCGACCCCTAGTTCCTTATATAGGAAGTATTTATTGTGATAAACATATGGCATGAATTGCTATGCACCACATCCTTAGAGTCGGTTTACCTGACATCACTGAAACACGCTACACAATGTTCAGCAGCTGCCTATTTCCCTTTCTCACACCCCTGGAAACCATCATTCCATGTTTCGCTTTTGTGAGTTTGACCTCTAACTATAGGACTGTGAAGAGTTTGTTCTGTCACAAGTAGCATGGATGTCTAGATGGTCCACGTTGCAGTCAATGATAAGATTTCCTTCTTCTTTTATTCCAAATAGCATTCTGTTGGGTGGACACAGCACATTTTCTTTAGCCACTGAACTGTTGTTGGGGGAAGGTTAGGTTGTTGCCATCTTTTGGGTATTATGAATTATGCTGGAATGGATAGAGAAAGTGCTAATATTTCTCTGAAATTCTGCTTTTAATTCTAATGGATAAACACCCAGAAATGAGATTGCCTAATCATATAGCATTTTTATTTTTTACCCTTTAAGAACCTGAATATTCTTCTCCACACAGCTGGCCCATGTTATGTTTCCACCAACACTGTAGAAGAGTTTAATTGTCAACACAATCTAGAATCACCTAGAAAGAAAGCCTCAGTCAAAGATTGTTCAAGTCAGGTTAGCCAATGGGATTCTTGATCACATGGATTAAAAAGTTCGAAGACCTGCCTACTGTGGGTGGCACCATTCCCTAGGAAGAGGCTCCTGGGTTGTGTAAGGATGGAGAAAGGAAGCCGAGCACTAGCATGCATGCATTAATTCATTCTCTTTGAGAACCTAGTAACACCCACATCATTCTTGACTGTGGGTGTTACTAGATTCTCTAAGCCCCTACAGCTGTGACTGACCTGCAGTTATGAATTCTGTCCTTGAATCATGAGTCAGATAAATCCTTTCTCCTTTAAGTTGTTTTTGTCTGGTATTTTAATCATAGTAACAAGAAAGAGAACTGAGATGAGTTCCAACTTCTCCACATCAACAGCTCTTGTAGTTTTCTGTTGTTTTTCTTTCTTTGCTGGGCATCCTAACAGGTGTGATGTGGTTTCTCGATGTAGTTTTAATTTTGCTTCCTTGATCACCAGTGATGCTGATTAGCCCCTTCACCTACCTACCCACCACTACTGGTAACTTATGACGCACAAAAACCAAGTGCACTTGGAATAAAGGCTTAGTTATAAGATGTTAAACTAGAAAACTGTTGGAAGAAAACAGCTAGGGAATCCTTTATAGTTCTTGGCAATGATTTCTGGAAAATCACATTAAAAAGCATAGGCAATGGTGTATTGTACTCCATAAAGAGTTGGACAGTAACTGTGATTTGTAGGCTGCTGGGTTTCTACCGTCACAGTATGGAAACAGATACGGCCACAATGGATGGATGTGGCAGCATCTCAATAAAACTTTATTTGTAAAAATAGCCTGGGATGGATTCTGCTTGTAGGGTATTGCTTGCTGAAGCCTCTTAGCTTAAGACTTCCATTCCCGTGTACTATTGGATGCTGAGCCAGATCTCCTCGGCTGATGCCAGTAACAGTATCCACACCCATCATGATAACATGCAAAATGTCCTTTAGGGGACAAAATCGCTATTAGCTGTGACCTTCTCTAGATGACTGATGACTGAGATAACTTGATAAAGAGTCATGGGAGATGCTTTCCTAAGATTACAAAGTGTAGGGGAAGGTAGAAAAAGAGACAAAAACCCATGGTGGGTTTGTCTTAGGTAGGTCAAGATTGCCTCAAAGGGACCATTATCACCACCTAAATTTGGAAAGTGGTTCAAAAATAACCTTGATGGTAACACAGTTGCAAAGTGCTCTGTTAATAATGCAAATATGAGCTTAACCTACTTTTGAGGTAGGCACAGGAAACAAAGCATGGGGCACACTAGTTCATCCTTACAGGACTCTGAGTTGAGGGCCTTTTGTGCGTCAGAAAGGCTGGGGTTTAGGGTGGGGACACCCAGCATTTCCAATTCCCACTTGTGCAAAGGTTTATTTTTTCTGCTTATCTGAATTCAGAACAAACACAGGCCGAGCAAAGCACTCACGTGGTTCTCACTGTTTGGACAGGGCCAGACAAAAGTGGCCTGGTTTCACTGCGAATTGGCAAGAACACATGTTTTTAAAAGTTGGAAACATCATAACGCCTCATCCCAGAGAATGGTGTCTTCTTGCCTTGTAAAATAAACACCTGTTTTGCAAAATAGAAGCATAAAAGCTGTCTTTATAAAAGTTGTTGGGTTTCTTTTCTTCTTTCCTATTATTCTCCAGTAATTAAAACATTAAGTACAATTTGAAACTGTATGACCTGTAGATTTGTGGTTTTGAACAAACAAGTAAACAATATCAAAACAAGCCCATGTCTCCACAAGACTTTCAGCTAAGCCCCTGTGTATTTATTTTCTCTTTGGATTGGGAGGATGGGAGGGAAGCTTCCTTCTTCAATATTTCTTCACATAAATGCATTTTTTTTTCTTACTAACAAAGAGAGATAGTATGGAAATTGTCCTTGGAAGGAGCTGTTTGTCATCATGTGCTAGAAATCCTGCCACCCTGAATGCCTCTCATGGCCAGAGTGGATACATTTGGTGATTGGCTTATCCGATGTCAGAGTCCTTGGAATCATAAGTGTGAGGCCAGTAGGTGGCTAAGTGGATCAGTTCTTTCCCTGGGGCCATGAAAAAAAATATGAGAACTGTGCTTCTCAACAATTCACATTTCCATATACCCCCAAGGATCTGGCCCCTAAAATCGTTGCTGCCTGACCCCATACCAAATACCCAGTCATCTTCTTGACAGATCTGCAGAAAATAGGATTTTATGAGATGCATCTGACATCAGCTTTTCTTTTCTGCCCCCCAGGTTACCATGGCCTCTACTGTGAGGAAGAATACAATGAGTGCCTGTCAGCCCCTTGCCTGAATGCTGCCACCTGCCGGGACCTTATCAATGGCTATGAGTGTGTGTGCCTGGCAGAATACAAAGGTAAGCCATTTCGCATGCTCTCTTGACTCTAAATGACCACACCACACAGAGCTCTCAACTTAGTATGTAAGGCCTAACTGGGGCATAGATTTGTTTATGATCAAAATCAAATACTGAGGCTGGGATGGTTGACGGGTCCAGGGAGACCCATTTGTAAGTCTCAGGCTTCCTCCTGTTTAGCTGAGAAACCCCTCTTCTGCCTTTTTGTTTTTTTTTTACATGCATCTCTGTTGAATGCATATAAAGGTACAAGAAACTGGAAGGGTTGTTAAGGTGTGCTAGCAGAGACAGGTCAAAAGCCATGGCTGGTAACAAAAAAGAAGACATCTGTTCTCCATGATTTGGTGGGTGAAGACAGGATGCCCTTCATGGGAGATGGTGGAGCCTCATGTATTGGCAAAGAAGTGAGTTTTTATTAAACAAGTCAGTTGGGAGGTGAACGTTCATCTGATTAGATGCCTGTTAGTGTCACTCTGGAAAAAAAAAAAAACAGCTGACATTGATGGGAGAGTTGAAGTGTGTGGATCACGTTCTAAGCACGCATGTGTATTGACTCATGGAATCCTGCAAGCAACAGCCTCACAAGGCAGATGGTAATGTTATCATCATGAGCCGGCCAGTGTGGTTCAGTTCCTCAAGCCCTTTCACTTGGCTTCTAGCCCATGGCGTATATAGATGGTGTGGCTTCGTGTGAGCCCAGATGCTCAAGGCTGACAGCCACAGCTCACAGCAGCTGCCCTGGAAGAGCTGCTTGCTAGCTGTTGCACATTTTTCCTACTCCAGAGCATCAGGGCCGGCTTTAGATTTTTCAAATGCTTTTGAGTTCCTATTTATATCCATTCCCCTTAACCTTTCAACTCCTTTCACTGCTTCCTTGATAGCCTCCATCTGTCTCTTCCTGCTTCTCTTTCACAGACCTTCCTTTCCTTTCTGATCTTTGTGGAATGCTTTAAGGACTGGCCCACTCAGGGAGGTGCTCTGATATATGTGTTAAAGCTGGGCCAGGTCTTTACACGCAGCATTATCTGCTGTTTCATTTGGAATGGGATACCCAGCGACAACTGAAAAGCATCCACTTCTTCAAAGCCCCAGGGACAGACAGGCATGTTGATTTATCCTCATGGCCTTTCAGCTTGGGGGTCTATCAGAACGTGGAGAAAGAGGGAGATTCATTTGATTCTGAAAAAAGAATGAAAGAACGACAAATCTAGTGGTCTCATCAGCTCGTCTTAATCATGCCACAGGTCTGCTGAGCCCAGACAAAGCTCTTAAATGGATTTTGGTTTTCTCTGTGTAAAGTACAAAAAATGATGCATACCGATATTCCCATATCCTTTAGTTATAGGGTTAGAATGGGCTTCACACAACTACAACTACCAGTAGTCTTTAGAATTGTGTAACAGTTCTCATTTTATTAGTAGCAAAATCATTAAACAGATGTATCCTGAGTATGAATGGTTTCCTATCTACTCTTCTGTCTTTGACCTCTAGCTTATACTGGCCTTACTAAGTAAGAAAAATATAGTTGCATATAAAAGCCTACCCATGTCCCTGAAAATTCAAAGGCTGTGATGCTAGCTTTTCCATATGCTTTCCATACATTCTCAATGTAGTTATAATTGTCCATATTATTGCTCTAAAGTCATAGCACTTCTTTGGAAGCCCTGTATCAAACTATTACTCCAAACACACTCCAGGCTCCACCTCTATAGGGTAAAAGACAATTATGATGTGTGTAAAAATCTTCAAATATAGCCAGTCTCCCTCCCCGAGCCCCCTTCCCTCTGCTGTGAGCTGTGTCATCCTAGTCCTAGGGAAGCAGAGGCAGGGGTGTTTGGGGCACACAGGCCTACTGGTCTAGCCTATTTGATGAATTGCAGGCTAATGAGAGACCTCATCTCCAATGAGATGGATGCCATTTCTGAGGCTGATACCTGAGGTTGCCCCCAGGCTTCCACATGCGCATGTACACATGTGCACCTGCACACATCCCGACATGCCCACATACACACACACGTGCATAGAAGGAAGAAATCACGTACATTCAAGCATTTGGAAACCCTAATCTCACGCACCCTCTTTGGGACTGTGTGTGTAAGACATGTCCTCAGGAGACATTTGGATAGTGGAAAGGGAAGAAGAACAGGAGGGAGGTGGGAACACTGATTTAAATGCAGGGAATGACCCAGATGGATGAGAGCGAGGCGACTGTGATAATTTAATGGTGAAGAGAGTCGCTTAAAATAGACGAAACTGCTACATTAGCTAGCTGCTGCCACACAGAGGCTTACAATACACCAGTCACTTAGGACACCGCTTTAAGTATATATTAGTTCTGTCAGCCCAGGCATGGCTTAAGCGGTGCTGTGCCCAGGGTACCTCAAGCCACTGTGTCCTAAGCTCAGCCTGAGCTCTAAGCTAAGGCTGGAACCTGGAAGGATAAGTTCACGAGGACTCACAGGGCTGGATAGAGTTTACATTCTTTCTTCTGGCTGTAGGATTTATAACAGTTTGCTGCTTCTTTGTGGATCCAGATTCTCCACGTCAGCAAAGGTCTGGATCCCCTTAATGGCCTCTGCAGTCAGGGCAGACCCACTCAGGATGAGCTTTCTAAGTAAGCTGATTAGGAACTTTAGATGTGTCTTTAAAAGCTCTGAACTTTCTGATATGCTCTGGAATAGAAGTTCATGTTTAAGGAGAACATGGGGGCAGATCACAGGGACTCATGGTTGGGGGGAATTCCAAAGCTGAAGTAAAGTTCTCTATAATTTTAATTAAGTCTCTATGAGGTGGAGGAGTCACACACTCGTGTTAAAGATCTCCTCCCTAAGAGTAGATCAAGTGTTCATTACCTTTCTTTTTGCTGGAGCAGGCTTCACCTTCATAGCTTTAGGCAAATTCTCTTTGAGCCTCCTTGCAGGAACTCCAACCCTGCCATTTATTGCCCAGTGTTAGTGGCTCTCTGGGACTTTGGCCCCAAACTCCATGAATCTCTCAATCTTGTTCGTCCATGCAGCTGATCCTGGAAAGCGCTGTCATCTCAGAATGAAGCCTGTCCCCGTAGGACCACAGCTACTTACATACATCATCCTTCACAGGCAGTGGGAACCTTCTCTTCAATGGCATTCACAGTTTAGCCCATGTCTTTCAGCCCAAATTTGCATTTTCCCAAGGCACAGCTTTCCATGCATGGTGAGATGAGAGGAGCAAGCAGTGGCCATAACCACAGCCCCAATACGATCCCATCTTGAAATTTTCTCTACTAAACCAATTAATCCACTGAGTAATTAATTTCTCTTAATTCCTCAGGACATAGAAAGGATAAAAACAGATCGTTTACTAGAATGTAACATGAGCTGTGTAGAGAACTTCCTGGTAGAATCTTTGCACCCCTCTAGAATCTCACGAGCTAGTCTCCACGATCGACACTTCTCTCCATATTGTGGTCTTCTAAACTCCTGGCAAAGTGGTCTGGCAAGTCTGTCCATAGCTTTCTATCAACTTGCTAGCCACAAATTCCAAACCCTTTCACTTTTGTCCTGCAAGCCAGCCTCAAAGGCTGCAGAACTTAACCTAACCGACTCGTTCATCCTGCAAGCCAGTCTCCAGAACCTATCTGATTTATCATATAACTCATATCAACGAGGTCAGATTTATCATAGAAATTGCTCCATGTTTTGGTACCAGTTTTCCCTGTTAGTGACATAGCTCTGACAGTGACAAAATAACAGACAGAAGCAACTTCGGAAAGAAAGAGTTTGCTCTGGCTCACAGCTTGAGGCTGACATCTCTCCCGGCAAAGGAAGTATGGTGACAAGAATATGAGTTAGCTAGTTACACTGCATATGGACTCAAGCAGAGAGAAAATAAAACTCAAATAACATTTAAAAAAAAAAAAACCCCAAATACCTGATTCATTTATTTTCCTTTTATTCTTCACTCATACTTTACATCCTGACAATAATTTTCCCTCCTTCCACTCTTCCCATCTCCCCCCCCCAACCCCCCAGGTCCACTGCTTCTCTGCTTCCCTTCAGAAAAGAACAGGACTCCTGGTGATATCAACTGAACACAGCAGAACAAGTTGCAATAAGACTAGGCACAAAACCTCATACCAAGGCTGCATGAGACAAGCCAGTAGGAGGAAAAGCGTCACAAATGCAGGAAAAAGAGTCAGAGACACCCAGACTCCCGCTGTTAGGAGTCCCATAAGAACACCAAACTTTGCAACCATAACATATATGCAGAGGACCTAGCTCAGGCCCATACAGGGTCCATGGTTGTCACTTCAGTCTCTGTGGTTATGTCCTTAGGCCCTCTGGCTCCTGCAATCCTTCCTCCCCTTTTTCTTTGGGGGTTCTCTTGGCTCTTGGTTTCTCCATGCATGAATGTGTGTACATGCAAGCATGCACACATGAGCGCACATGCACACACACACACACACACACACACACAGAGGCACACAGGCACACACTAATAATACATTTAAAAAGAGAAGCGGAGAGAGATGAGAGCTAGTGCTCTGCTTGCTTTCTTCTTTCTATGCAGTCCAGGACTCTCACCCAGGGAGAGGTACTGCTCACATTTAGGGTGGGTCTTTGCTTCTCAGTTACCTGTCTGGAAACTTCTTCATAGACATGTTCAAAGACTTTTCAGTGATGCCAGAACAGTATTTCTCATATCCTGTATATCAGATATTTACATTATGACTTATAACATTAGCTAAATTACAGTTATGAAGGAGCAATGGAAATAATTTTATGGTTGGGGATCACCATAACATTGAAGAGCTGTATTAAAGGGTCGCAGCATTGGGAAGGTTGAGAACCACTGCTCTAGAACCTGTCAAGTTGACAATCAACATGAGCCATCATCCTCCGATGATGCTTTAGCAAGGTTAATGTTGCTTTATTTGTGGAGTCACTTAGGATTAGGTCACAGTGAAGACTACTGGACATAGGACCGAGCTAAGCCCAAGTGCAGCAAATGACAAGACTTTTAGAAGCAAGAGTTTAGGGCTGATGGGAAGGAGGAGAGGAAGGTAGATAAAGTTGACAAGAAGACAGAGTGGCAAGTTCTTTTGTTTGCTCCAAAGGGAAAACAATCATCTGCCTTACTCTCCCTACGGACAATGCTGCCCTCTGCAGAAGCATTTCTGCATGAAAATCAGTATAAGTGGTATAGTGAACACTCTGATAGGCTGACACCAATGTTAATTAGTAGTTGTTTGGAGTTAGGATTTAGCTGATGGCTGGGCTTTAACTTCATACCCAATGTGTTTTCTAATTAGCCGTTTTTTTTCTTTTACCGATTATACATTAATATAACTGCACAAGGGTAATGTGAAGTTGGGCACATATAGCCCCAAGATTGTGTAAAAAGGGAAACAGGGTGAAACTTCTGCAGGTCTGAAAACTCATCACAATGCTACAAGTACTACTACATTCGTATGTTTCTGGTGCATTATGGACAGACAATCCAAACTGTGTCATGACCTAGAAACCATTGTCTGCAATGAAAATGCCTGGATCTTAAAAGAAGACACCCCCCCCCCATGAATATGAGGCAAATTTCATAGCCTCAGAGTGTCAAAAAGTTTCACATTGGATTAATTTCTATTTCTTTATAGCAGAATAAATGCAATGATTATCCAACACTTGTTCGAGACTCTTAGTGACAAAGGTTAGAAAGAAAGCATTTCAGTTTTTAATTATGAAAACAACATGCCAGTGATTAAGAATGCTCACAATATTATGGCACACAAAAGCAATAAATAATTGTAGTCATTTCCATTCTAATTGTACATACTTGTAATTTTGTATTGTGCTGGCACACAACATGATAATCATATTTGATTTATACATTGCTAGGAAGTTTTATTTTAAATGTTATGTAATGTTCCCATGAAGGCATATTTACCAGTCCCTTGTTACACAGCTCATTTGCTGACTTACTGGTCGCACCTGACATGGGTCTGTGATAAATGATTCTACCATGAATATTTTTGTCCATTTAACTTTTATACCTTCTGGATTTTTTTGGGGGGGGGG
>JADRCC010280093.1:0-11132 GCA_019843855.1 Hylomyscus alleni | reverse complement strand
TCTAAGAATAACACCAATATCATCCCTTTCATGGGACTGTACTGAAGATAACATGTGTGGTTAATATATGGTTTCCATACCTGAATCTATGCTTCTATCCTAAAAGTAGAGTGCTGAGCAAATGGAGCCATTTTCTCTTCTTCAGTTGATTGGTCTCTGATATTATATTGTTGACTTGCTGGGCAAGGCCACTAAATACAGGGTTATGGTCTAGGTCAGGGAGGTGGGACCCTGGCTATGATAACTATAAACAAGTCAAGTGTTAAATCCTAGTGATAATGAGAATTTGGGCTTGAGAATTAGCTACCTCAGCAGGGTCATTCTCAAATATTAAGGGTGATGCTATATATACACAAACAGCCACAGGAGGCAGTGACTAATGGCAGGCTCTGTGTTGGGCCAGCAGCCCTGGCTCCTTCCGAAGTTCTTTTTACCTTTTACCTCCATGAACAGCAGAAACTGAATTTCTGAACTTTATTCCCATTTAAAAACAATTTGAAAATGATAGCCTTTACTATACAGAGTTTTCACATTACCCCTATCACCTTCCATGTTTCAAAAGAACTCATTTGTTTTTTTCTGAAAAGTGCCATCTTTGCATCAGCTACCAGCATGTAATTGGCCAGTGCAACTAGAAAATTCTTAACTCTGCATTGTTTGGAGGATCTCCAGATATCCCTGACCAATTAATTATTCAAGGAAAAATACCCATTTATGCCTCTAAGGTATTTGCCTTCAGTAGCTTGCCAGATTTTGATAGTAAGACCCTTTTGCTGAAAACAAGCCATAATTTGGTCACAGGACGTGCAAAAGTCAAGTTGAAATTGACTGAGATGCTTCCTTTCTCCTGGCCAGTTTTTATAGGACCATAAGTGCTATGGAGGTGCTGTAAGAGAAAAGTCACCAATAACCCTACCAAATGTGAACACTGTGAGCTAGGATGACCAACCAAGTGAGACCACCCAAGGGTGTAACAGTGGAATGAATGTCTTGTACGGTAACCAACTGATTTCTAATTGGATTTAAGAATGTCTTTACAGGAGAAAATACATAAATCTTACCAATAATCCATGGTTAGAGAACTCATAGGCCCTAGGAATAAACCCAAGTCCATTTTGTTAAATGGACTTAGTATCATATTGCACACTCAAAAAGTATCTATATCTATCAATTAGTTTAGCTCTAAAAATTCATTAATGAAGTTTCTTCATGTATTGGACAATGGTCAAATTGGAGAGTAGAGATAGGTGTAGGTGGAGGGCTCACCTACAAATGAGATATCTTTATCACACCTCCTCCCCAAGGTTTAGACCCCATCACAGAAAATGTGGAAGAAAGATTGTGAAAGAGCTAGAGGCCAGGGAGGACTGCAGTGCAACTCTTTCCTGAATATGATAGGAAAACTGCACTCATGCATTCACAGTAGCTGTGATTGTCTGTCCAAAAGATACAAAAGATTTATTTATTATTATACATAAGTATAATACACTGTACCTGTCAGATATCATTACAGATGGTTGTCAGCCACCATGTGATTGCTGGGATTTGAACTCAAGACCTTTGGAAGAGCAGTCAGTGCTCTTACCCGCTGAGAGGCTCTGACAGTACTTGACTAATACAGATGTAGAGGCTCCCAGCCATCAATTGAACTGAGTACAGGGTCCCCAATGAAGGAGCTAGAGAAAGGACCCAAGGAGCTGAAGGTTTGCAGCCCCTTAGGAGGAACAACAATATGAACTAACTAGTACCTTCAGAGTTCCCAGGGACTAAAACTCCAACCAAAGAGTACACATGGTAGGACTCATGGCTCCAGCAGCATATGTATAGCAGAGGATGGCCTAGTCAGTCATCAAGGGCAGGAGAGGCCCTTGGTCCTGTGAAGTTTCTATGCCCCAGTGTAGCAGAATGCCAGGTCCAGGAAGCAGGAGAGGGGTGGGTTGGTGAGCCGGGGGAGAGGGAAGGGAACAGTGTTTTTTTTTAATTTTATTTTTTTCTTTTTTTTGGTGGGGAAACTGGGAAAGGAGATATCATGTGACATGTAAATAAAGAAAATATCTAATAAAAAATAAATAAAAAAACCAAAAACCCCACAAAATATCCAAAAGAGGTACAAAATCAAGCCAGTCAACATTACAACCTGGATGTGGAGGAGAACAAGAGCAATCCTGTTTACCTATGGAATTACTGATCATTGAGAACTTCTAGGGCAGTTTTCTTTTTTCTTTTTTTTTTTTTTGTCTTTTTTTAAATTTATTTATTATATGTAAGTACGCTGTAGCTATCTTCAGCCAGAAGAGGGCGTCATATCTCATTACGGATGGTTGTGAGCACCATGTAGTTGCTGGGAATTGAACTCAGGACCTTCAGAAGAGCAGTCAGTGCTCTTAACTTCTGAGCCATCTCTCCAGGGCAGTTTTCTTTAGGGGTATGCTCACTTATAGGTTAATCATGATTCAGTGGATGGGCTGATATCTATCTATCTATCTATCTATCTATCTATCTATTTATCTATCTATCTATTTATCACAAATTGTGTATAGTGATCTATAAAACAAAAGGATATGAAATCAGAATGGGATATGAGATTGAGGAAGTGGATTTGGGGGGAGTTAGAGGAGTGAGGGGTGAATATGTTCAAAATATTTTGTATGCATGCATGCAATTACAGAAGAATTAAATAAAAAAAGTATGAGACCTCTCAACCTTTAATGCAATATGCCCCTGACTGAAGACAACTGAGGTTATTACAGCAGTTAAGACCACTCTGGATTAGAATTGATTTCCAATCCTGGCCTACTTCTATTTAGATGTGAAATGCTTGGCAGGGAACTAAAGTCTTTGCACTCTACAACTCCAAAAAATGAGGATCATGGTCATATTTGTCTAATAGAGTGATAGTGAAAAGTAAAGGAGAAAACATACAGAAAGATTTCCTGTAGTATTTAGCTCAATATAAGGAATATAAGTAATTACTAATGTAGTAACAGCTGTGAGCTCTGCCTCTGCTATCTATAAAAAAATGCGTGTCAGAGCTGAGGAGTGGGGAATATTTTGTTTCCTTCATGGAGAAGGGAGATGAAGATATCAGTGTATAAACCAGCTGTCAATAATACTGGGGAATACATTTACAACAGCATCTACAAAAGAACAGAATGGCTTCTCAGTAACATTGTCTTTATACCAAGCACATGTCCAGGAAGACCAACAAGACTAATTTAAATTTCCCTCAAAAAAATTTTCCCTCATCCAAATGATGCATTTCATTTTATGAATTTAAATTTTTATTCATTATAATTATAGCTATAATCAATAACTACTTTCCACTGTATTATTATTACTATTACTACTACTACTACTACTACTACTACTACTACTACTACTAATACTACTACTACTATTATTATTATTATTATTATGTGTGACCAGTGTGGAGGTGCACATGTATGGATATCAGAGTATAACTTTGTAGAGTTTGTCTTCTCTTTATATTGGTTCTGGGGATGGAATGAGATCATTGGGCTGGAATAGCAAGCACTTTACATGGTGAGCTGCCTCAGTAGTCCCATTGACACATTTTAGAAATTTTGTACTGACTATGCTGAAAATATTTTCCTGTGTTACTCTTCTCCAGTTTCTATCCACCTTCAGCACAACAATTTTCGAAGTTCATTTGTTTTTCCTTCTCCTAGAACTCTATCCACATTGTCTTTTTCTGACTGCCCACCATCTGTAACAGTAGAAAGGTAGACCCACTCATGGGCACATCTTGATGATCTGTGATGATGCTTTCGAGATTGCTGGCAAGGATCGTTCTTTACTTCCAACTTTATAACAAAGACAAAGGGAGGTCAAGAGCATACTTGTGACCTTAGTGTCAGGTGGGCAGAGGAAGCCCATTGGATCAACCTTTACTAGGAACAATTTGTATGAAAGTAAGTTTTGTTGTCAGTTTATGACTCTGAGACAGTATTACTCATTGTTCCTTACCTGGAAACTATCTTATAGATGTCATATTTTGCCTCACTTAGCTCCACAGCTCTTCTGAATGTTTTAATGCAGCAACAGTAGAAGCAAAAGATGTGAGTTTTGACTTTCTTTCCTTTATATGCATTTCTGCTGTAACTTAAATTTTCTTCTTGAGTCAATCTCTAGGCCACTAAGTGATATTATCTACAATCCACTTGTGTGTGTGTGTGTGTATGTGTGTGTGTGTGCTCGTGTGTATGTGTGTGTGTTCATGGTTAATGTCATTAACATGGAGGAGACATGAGGTATTAAATAATACAAGGCATCTAATTTGGCAATGATCTCCAGAGCAAACCTTACAGGGATTCGTAGAGCAAATTTGATTTGAAAATGATCACAAAGGGCGAATTCCCTGTAAATAATGAATAGGAAAGAAAATCAGCCTGGGAGTATTTGCTTATCCACTTATTTCCACATGGAAGACAAGCTGTAATTTCTGATAGCCCACTGTATCTAGACTGGCGAGAGTGAAACCAACCCACGATGAAAATAAATATACAAGCCTACCAATTTACCGTATTCTTTATCAGGTCTAAGACCAAGAAAAGCAAGTCTTTAGGTAACAATGAATAAATCTATGGTTACAGTTCAAGTGTTCAACTTCAACTCCCCAAATGAATGCATAACTGTTCTTATCTCTCACTGAAACTTGCTCACTGAGAGAAAGAAAGCCAAGTGAGAGTCAAGGCCATGTACATATTTGAAGATTCCAGGAATGTTCTGGGAAAGCATACCTTCTATGCCTATCAGCACTTCTGAGAAACTAACTGGTATGTTACTGGAGATACCACTAAAGTGGTCAAGGTTTTTCTTTAATCAACATGCATCTCACTTTCAAGAGAGGTAAAGCTATTTCTGTATATAAAAATCCCACTTTTCTACTGGCATACATTGTCTTTTTCTGTTTTTGTTAATTTTGCCTTTTATTTCCTATTATTTGGTATGTGAATATAATCATTTAGATCATATCCACTACCACTCTCTCCTCCTTCTAATATCTCCCTCCTGACTTAAACCCACCTAGTGCACTGGTGTTGACGTCTTTTAACTAAAGATTGAATAGTTACAAAGAATAAAATGTAGTGAAAACTGTATAGTTATGTGGTTTTAAAAAAAATTGAGTGTTCTTTTTCAAGTTCACCACATGTTCCTCCTTGACTCTTTGCATCCCTCAAAGATTTGGATATTGTGTTAGTCATTCCTTGCTTATCTTCACAATTTTAGTGCATATTTCAATGGTATCATTTCAGAAATATTTTATCTTAATTTCTTAAGGGTTCTTTAGCTGTTAAGTGCTTACTGCTTGTTTTAGGGTTTCTATTACTTTGAATAAAGACCATGACCAACAGCAACTTGGGGAGGAAGGGGTTTAATTCAGCTTACAGGTCCACATCACAGCTCCTTTAACTAAAGGAAGTTAGCATAGGAACTCAAGCAGGGCAGGAACCTGGAGGCAGCAATTTTAGCAGAAGCAGTAGAGGAGTGCTGCTTACTAACATGTTGCTTATGCCCTGCTGAGATTGCTTGTTTATAGCACCCAAGAAAACCAGCCTATAGTGGCACCACCTGTAGTGAGCTGGATCCTCCCACATCAATCATCAATAAAGAAAATGCACTATGGGCTTGCCTGCAGGCCAATTTAATAGGGAAAGTTTCTCAGGTGAGGTTCCTGGTCTCTAAATGAGGAGCCTGTGTCACAGCTACTTTGCTCTCACAGTTGTTGCCTGCTTCTTCACTCCCCAGCCCTTCTTTCTCAGCTAGATCAGTAGTTTGCGATCTAGGAACAAACAGAAGTGCCAAAGATATCATTTAGCAGTAAATCCACATGTGAAGGCACTAATTCCCTAGTAATGTGGCTACTTTCCTTTTGCTTTTCAAGTGAATCCCTGCAGGGTGTGAATCCATTTACCCAGAATTCCAGGGGAGATTTGGGGCCACAGGTAGTAGTGGGCTGGATTGCAGGATGACAGCACAGAGTGTATTGCCTAATGTGAGTACCTTACAAGAGTGGAGTCAGAAGACAGTATTATTTATTACTTATGTAATCTTGAGCAAGGCACTAGTGTCTATGTCTCTGGGCCTAAGTTTTTTTTTTAAACATAAGAGCAGAGACAACAATTACAAGCATCTTACAGGGTTGTTGAGATAGTTAATAGGAGGTGTCAGCTGTAAACAGACTTGGGAAGCTGTGAAGTACTATAGGAATGTTAGTGATCAGTTGTGCTTTGGTCCTGCTACTGTTGTTGATGGCATTGATAATATCAATTCTAGTAAAGTCAGGGTAAAGGCTATTCAGGAATTTTATGAGCACAGACCTAATTTGCATATTACTCTTTGTGGGTTGTTAAAAGCAAAATTGGCAATAACACGGGCAAACTTAAAATGTCTTCTCTTGTGCTATGCTTCTGGTCTATGTGGAAATTTTCCACTTTTATACTTCCTTCAATAGCTATTATACTTGCCCAGTCTGTGGATGTGCATGTTGTGTTGGCTCTGGTTTGTATAAGTACTAGGACAGTGCTGCTATCTGAAACAGAAATGAATGTAAGATGTGCTTATCACTTAATCACTTTGTGCCTGAGGAACCTTCTGCAAGACCTGACTTTTGACTGTGTGATAGGAACATAGCCATTTGCATAGCATTTCCAATTTGTTTTTAAAGGAGAAGTGTCTCCTGAATGATCTATGAGAAAACAAGCAAGCAGTGGTAAGCTGCTGTTTACCTTTCTGCAAAGGATATAATCAAATCTGCAAATGGGCAGAAACACACACAAGCGATGTTCCATAAAACTGCTTGAAATTGTTTCTGTGAATAGACAGAAGTTTCAAACAATTCCCCACAGCGGCCTTGGGTGCTGAAGGAAGAGATTCAGACAACGGAGAGGAATTATTGATCATATTTTTGAACATGGAGTTAGGGTACTTACTTGATGCCCGGAGTGGATGAGAGAGGATGAAGGGAAGTCATGTACCCATATATGTTTGCCAGCCCTGGGGCCAGATAGCCACATGCCCATCTGCTTCAATATATATATATATATATATATATATATATACATACACACACACACACAAATAGATATATAAACAGACAAACAGACAGGTCTAAAGCAAACAGGACAGGCTGTTTGACCTTAGAGGTTGTTAGTCTCTTGCCCTCCGCCTAACAGCTGATGCCTAGAACAAATAAGCCAGCCCCATATGGCCCACAGAGGAGCCAGCATGGGGTTCCAGCTGAGTGACAGCTGCAATTATGGAAACAAATGCCCAGGAATGAGTTAACACCAGTCAAAGAGGTTAATGAGGTAGGCAAGGGCTTTTATAAAAATGCATAGGGAAAGAAGTACAATGTAGCCAGGATGAAGTCCATTACTAAAGCCTAGTGATAAAATCTGCCACCATTCAGAAATTGAACTTTCCTACTTTAACTGTCCTAAATCCATCTTCTGTGGTCTAGCTGTTCATTTAGAAATAAAGCTTAAAAAGGAATAAAAACAATATTTTAACATGCAGTATAAAAGGAGAAAATAGGAGAAGCAAAGGGTAAATATTAGATTTCCAAACAAAGAGAGGAGGGGAAACCCAAGACACGCATACAACTACATTTGGAATATGTTCAAACAGCTTGTCCTGGCTAACAATTGACACATGAGAATAAATTCCCAGTCTCCATGTGTAGCCCATGCCGCATTATTATGATACATTAGATTCAATCTGAGTGCTAATGATAATGGGTGGCCGGGTAGCTAAACATGGCCCCCAATTACTACTGAGTGCCCTCTCCTTTGTGTCTACAAAACACATGTCATCAATATTCTCTCATAGAGTGTTTTCTTATCAGCATTGTGTCCTCAAAACATCCCTGGAAAGCAGATCGATTTTGATGAGCTCTGCTGAGGGAAACAGAAAGGCAGGGAGGGTTTAAAGAGTTTAAGCGAAAATGAGAAGAGTTGCCACCACCACCACAGAACAGGATTTGGGTTATAAAGAGAGCTGACATAGGGGCTTTGGGGGCTGTAATTTCAAGAGGGATAATTTAGGGACTGCAGTGAGTCCTGGTTTTCAGTCCCCTCTCAACTACAGTGAAAGGCATATAATCTGTAGCCATTGCACTTGGCAAAATGTATTGTAGCTTCTAGCACAGAACTGTGGAACTGTTTTTCCTTCTGAAGCGTACAATGTAACCTCAAAGATCAAATTGCACTTGTAAGAAGAGAATTATATACCTGAGTTCTGAAACCAGTATAATCCATTTGGATTGTTCTCTAGTTACAAATAAACTAACATATACTTTATTGAGACTCTATAGTGCTGTTTTCTAATGGCTGAGAGACATGGGCAAAGCAGAAAACTCTCAGAAGAACGATGTCCTTCTCTATGGGAACTTATAAGGTAGGAGTAGGCAAATTTTTGCACAAAGTAAAGGCCAAACGAGATTCCATAAAAAGCCCAAGTAGATTTTTTTAGGATGAAGAAATGACAAGAAATTACATGAATGGTTCTTGTAGAACTTGAATTGATGAGTATATTAAAAACCTATGTCAGGAGTTCATGGAGTCATAATAGGGCTGGCCCAAGCAAGTGAGCTGTTAAGGCTAAGCCTGTGTTAACTTGGGAAGACAGATGAAGGTTAAATGGAACCAGGATGGGGGTACCTGGTTATCTGAATGTGATTATACTTTTTTTTTTCAGTCAGACTCCAGACTCCCAGGGGCGTCACTTCTCAGAGACAAGCAAGCTTAGAAGTCATTTGGTAAGAAATATTTCTTAACACTGACATGAGCAACTAGGTGGAAAAGATGAAAAGACATTTGCTTTGGGAGCAAAAGGTGCTGAGCTTAATGCCCATCATCTCTGGGAGATTATGATATATAATATACGCAGATGGAATCACTGTAGCTGCTTGTTATTTCCAAGGGGTCAGAGTCCAGAGCCTTTTATCCCCAAATGTCTGCTTTTCAATCTGGCTATATCTTGAAATCTGTTTTGAATATAACTCAGACAGGAAAGTTCTGGCCAAGCATGCAGGGACTAACCTTCAAGCACAACAGAACACTAGGAGAGCAGCCTGACCTTTGCAATAAAATTAATTTGATGCTTACAATCTAACCTAGAGTCTGTCGTCTTTATTCACATGACAGAGTCACAAGGCAATTTAGCTGGGATTATTAAAGTCCAGTTAAGCTCATCACAGAGGAGAATTGAGGCTGATGTATTCCAGCATACCGGTACATTGGCAGTACTATGTAAGAACGGAGTTACGGACTCCTAGGAATAAAATACAACAGGCTGCACGTACTATATACATTTGGTATACAATAAGCACCTATCAAGAACTGATTTATGGAATGAGGTGAATGAATGTCTGATACCTAGCCAAGCTCTTCTCTACCACATACAGACAAAACTTCAAGCTTAATAAGCTTCCTCCATATGGTGAATATTTGGCAAGTATCAGAGTTTAGTGTGAGGATAGAAGGTGCACAGGATGGGAACTGTACAATCATGGCACCACTCTGCATTATGTTTCCTATGCCAGCCAGGGTTAGTGAGTCTGTAGCAGGAGTCTCTTATTGACAAACAAAGAACACAAGGGATAATAACATATAGGGAAGGATGACTCTTCCTCAAATGGGCTAAGAGAACCTCCACAGGAGAACCTTGTTGGGTTTCCAGAAAGCCTCTGTAACGGTAGTACCAAGTAAGCACTGCCCAGGCAGCATCAGCATTCCAATCACTGCACTCAAAGGCCTATGGCTCCATGCAGAGTGGGAAAGCCTGCTTGACTTGATTTAGGCAATAGAAGCATGTGGCTTTAAAAATCGGATGCTCTCTATTTGAACATTCATTATCGTGATCCATCTGTACGGTTTCTTTACCAATGATATTTACATTCCATCAGCAAATGTAATTCCTAGAGGATGATAAGGGATTAGAAATTATCCAATTTGTTTCTTTCATAGGCATAGAAGGAATCCTTCGATGCAATGGTCTGTCTTTGCATGGTCTCTATTCATGTCAGTAAGTTTATTTTTAATCGTTAAGGTTTATGGCATTCAATTACATTGAACATCACAGACAGTCCAGTGTTGGGTAAGGGGCCCTCCTCATTTGTTCTCCAGGAAATGAACATCCCTCAGCCTGAGAGCACTTCTGTAGCCAAGAAACAGCTGATTTCAGACCTTTCTAAGAGATTTTTTTTTTTTTTACCATTAGTGGGACTTTCTTAATGGAAAATGGAATTTTGTCTTCTATGAATAGTCAAATAGGTAAATAGATTTCCACTGCAAGGTTGTGAAAACTCCTAATAGCAGGAAAAGTATGTAATGCACTTCAATTATGCAAGCCTTCCCATCAGACAATGATCAAATAGGCATTGCAACTCTATCATAGTTTTCTTTTTCAATATGACGACACTCTTGACTGCATGATAATGCCTGACCATAACTGTGGCTCTCACTATTTATTGTCTTTAAAATTAGAAGTGCTATTGTGAAATTTTGTATATTTCTTCTTCAAGTTAATCTTCCTACTCTTTCCATGATTATTTCTTCCACCACTAATTATACTTACTTAATATAAGAATTAATAAATTATGAGAACTCTTCTGGCAAGCTGGTTGATTTTGCCTAAAATATGTTTGCAAATCACTATGGGTAATACCACAGAGGTCAGGAATACAGTTTAAAATACGCAAACATCAGCATGACATTGGGAAACAAACAAACAGACACACTTTATCATTGGAGACAGTTCTGGAAGATACTCTTGCTATGGCATCACTGCAACATGAAACAACCTGGAGAAATAGCAGGGTGCACTCGGCGACAAGGGATCATGTAGAGATCTTCTAGACGTGCCTACTTACCAACCAGTATGGAAATTATATCAATATATTTAAAGATTTATTTTATTATTTCTTTTTAAATTATGCAGATGAGTAGTATGTGTGAGTGCAGGTTCCCTCAAGGACAGCTGGATTCCTGGAGCTGGAGTTATAGGAGACTGGGAGCTGGCAGATGTGGGTGCTAGGAAGCAAATTTAGGGCCTGTAGGAGAGCATGTGTCTATAACCATTTGGCCATCTCTCTGAGTGTGTGGGGGGGG
>JADRCC010279966.1:0-11988 GCA_019843855.1 Hylomyscus alleni | reverse complement strand
TCTCTCTCTCTCTCTCTCTCTCTCTCTCTCTCTCTCTCTCTCTCTCTAAAAGAAAGAAACAGGTCCAGGGCTTAGAGATGCAGTTTATTTTGTAGAACACCTGCCTAGCATGTATGAAACTCTGGGTTCAATCTTTAGCAGCACATAAACCTGGCATGGACAATGACGCCCCTATAATCCCAGCATTTGGGGCGTAGATGATCAGAAGTTCAACACCATCCTCAGGTACCTCGGGAGTTGGAGACCAGCCTGGGATACAAGAGATGCTGTCAAAAAACAAACTAAACCAAACCAAACAACAGAAGAAACAGGCCTGTCCCTCTAGTTGACAAGACTTTGACTGGTAATAACTCAAGACGCCCTCGTGGTGGCTTCCTTCCTGGCCGTGGGGGCAGGCCCCTTACCTGCTTTTGGGAGATGGGCTGAATCTTCTGCTTTTGGTTGTCTTAGCTGCTCTGCTTGCCTGCGGGTTCATTTCAGTGAGTGTTCTAGCAACTTTGACCAACCCGGATTTTTATTATTATTTGGAGCACTCTCGGGAATTCCTTTGTACTCTTCAGTCCCTGCCTCTTTATACATGTCTTTTTTAGTACAGTCGAGTCAAATGTTTAATCCCCCAAGTGAGTGAGGCTCCTATTGAGGGGCTCTGCCATGCATTTGGTCATGAATGCCTTACCCTGCCTGATCCTCAGGTTCCCATCTTGACAAGTAGGAAAAATAAGCCCCTCACTGAGTCACAGGGTGAGTATGGATTTGAATGGAAGTGGTGGACATGAGCAGAAATTTTATTATAATTTTTTTTAACAGTTTGTGTAAAGTGTATTGAACATGTGCTCTATTCAAGGCTTCTTGGAAGTTGCAGGTCTGGAGGGAAAAACAGGCCAACACTTGCATCCACAACAAGCTACCGGGTGTGACTTTAGTATCATTTACCCAAACAAGGATCTAGGACCTGAGAGACAAGGTGGAGAACTCTCCTTGGGCATTCTGGGAAACTTCCTAGGGAAGCTGGTGTTTGAGTAGGAGGGTCAGCTCAAAGTCATCACCAGCTATACGGTGAGTTCCAGGCCAGCCTGGGCTACAAGACTCGGTCTCAAAATATCCAAACTTTTCAAGGTGGGAAGCCATTTCACATCTGAGCTTCTTGTCAGCCACAGCAGTATAGCCACTTACAACCCTAGGAGTTCTCAGTAGACAGTACGTTCTGGAGCGCATCCCTCGTTTTTCGTGGATAAAGGTAACTCTGAAGTACTACTCTCTATGTACTTTAGTTTCTCTAAGGACTGACCACCTGGTAACCCTCTGGCGATGTCATTTGGGAGCTCAGCCCTGTGTTTGGTGTTTGACCCCCTTCCTCAGAGGGAGGTGACCAGGAATTTGACCAGTTCAGAAGCATCTAGAGTTTGAACCTCTGCAGAATAAGTGCTACTCCTCAAGGGCAGGGGCGGGAGGGGGAGAGGATGTCAACACTCACTTCCTACCCTCTCTCCCCTCCAGAACTTGTGTCAACCTTGAAGAGACTTACCTCCCTCGGGATAAGGACCTGGCAAAGGTCAGCGAGACCTGGACCTGCTGTTTGTCTCCATTCCTGAGTTACTCAAGTTCCTTTGAAGGCCAGCTTAAGCAAGAGGCTGAATTTGGCTGACGGAGTGTTTTCAAGAGTGACACGAGGCAAGAAGAAAGGCGGAGGCCGCGTTGCCAAATGGTTAAAGACTGCTTCTGACTGAATATGGTATTTTCTTAATAAAAAAAAAAAAAGTTTAAAAAGACTCTTGAGAAACTGACACATCCCCACAAGAGAGCAAAGTACAAACAGAGCAAAGGGTCCATTGAAATGACCACCTTTGTGTAGGTAATTTTTAATATTTATATATACACGTGAAATCTGCGTTGTGTAACAGACAGTGTTGTCTCTTATCTTACAGTAATAAGCCTGGCTGGACATTCCTGTCTTCATCCTGGCTGGGAGACTAGATTGGTTTTGATGGTGGCGCTGGATTCCACTACCCAAGTGTCCCGCTCGTGGTCCTGAGGTTCTGCTTTCTTAGTGGCACATAGAAGGCAGATTCTTGTATTTTACTATTAGAAACAACGCTCCAATAAAATCCACGGTGTTTGAGTCTGCATCTGAGGATGCAGAGGATCTGGAGGGAAACAGCATTGAAACTCCAAAAGTTCAAGACTCTTGGGGAGTAGCCACTCTTCCGGAGATGCATGGGCATCAGTGGATGCTGACGCCAAGGCCACCTGGCAGGAACTGTATGCACAGGAGCTGTGAACACAGCATCCAAGGATGCAGGGAACAGGGAGGACATTCCCCAGTCCCTCTTTCCTCTCGCCCTTCCATCTCCTAGGCCAAATTCACAGAGGCCAATCGGCAAGGGTACGCCAGGGACCTAGACCAATGTGGTTGGAGCCAGAAAGAATGGATTAGTGAACTGAATTACAAATAAAAACTTCAGATTAAAAAGATAGAGATTTTAAAAAAAATGACAGATGTGCGGGCTGGAGAGAAGGCTCAGTGATTTCGACGCTTTCCGCACATGTAGAGGATCCAGGTTCTGTTTCCCGCACCCACACAGTGGCCCACAGCCATCCGTAACTGCAGTTCCAGGAGGTCTGATGCCCTCTTCTGACCTTCACAGACCTGAGGCACACACATGTGCCTCTCATGCAGAGATGCATGAGTAACACACATACAATAAATAAAATATTTTTAAAAAACTAGATGATGCATTTATGGACATGAAGTCAAGAAACAAATAAAACACAGTGATAAAGATTATGTGTTTCAGCTAGAGGTCTGAAGAAAAGGGGACCGGAACCACACCTCAAAACTCTTCTTCCCTGAGAATCCATGTCAGCACTCAGACACTGGCTTCTGTCCAACCTGCTCTGAAGTCAGATTTCAACCTTTTGGTCCCAGTACTGTGGTTTCATTTTTATTTGCAGATTCTAGTTTTATAGGTGGATTTTACCTCCCTCATCGATGTGCTGAAACACAGTAAGAAGCTAAGAAAAGAAAGGTTTATTTTGATTCCTGGTTCAGGGGGTGCAAGCCACCGTAGTAGGGGGAGCTTGGTGACAGGAGTGGCTTAGACAGCGGTGGCAAGAACTTGCTCACACTACACAGACCAGGAGGCTGAGAGACTCCAGATTCGCAGTCTTGGTACTCAGTTGATTTCTCTTCTCTCCAGGATGCCAGTCCATGGACCGGGCCTTCCACACTCAGGGTGGGTCTTCCTTCCTCAGCCTCCACAGATAAATACACTGGTTGAAAGTGTTGGCTAGAGGGCTGGAGAGATGGCTCAGTGGTTAAGAGGACTGACTGCTCTTCCAAAGGTCCTGAGTTCAAATCCCAGCAACCACATGATGGCTCGCTACCATCCGTAATGAGATCTGATGCCCTCTTCTGGGGTGTCTGAAGACAGCTACAGAAAGCAAGAAGAAAAAGTGTCTGAGTGTACTTACATATAATTAATAAATAATTTTTTTTTTAAAAAAGTGTTGGCTAGAGGATTCTAAAATCAGTTCAATTGATAAGATTAACCACCTGGCTGGACAGTGGTGGTGCACACCTTTAATCCTAGCACTCTGGAGGCAGAGGCAGGCAGCCCTTTATGAGTTTGAAGCCAGCCTGGACTACAGAGCAAGTTCTAGACAGCCAGGGCTACATAGAAACCAAGTCTTGAAAAACAAAACAAAACAAACCCCCCCCCAAAAAAAAACAGAGAGAAAGAGAGAAAGAGAGAGACAGACAGAGACAGAGAGAGAATCAGACACAGAGACACAGAGACACAGAGATATTAATCATCTCGTTCGAGACCAATCTGGTCTACAGAGTGAGTTCCAGGACAACCAGGGCTACACAGAGAAACCCTGTCTTGAAAAACCAAAAAAAAAAAAAAAAAAAAAAAAATCATCTCAGTGGTGAATTACCCTTTCTATCAGTTGAACTCAGAATGAGATGAGGAAAAGAAGAACCTATTTAAATTTAAAAATAAAATCGTAGCCGGGCAGTGGTGGCGCACACCTTTAGTCCCAGCACTTGGGAGGCAGAGGCAGGCAGATTTCTGAGTTCAAGGCCAGCCTGGTCTACAGAGTGAGTTCCAGGACAGTCAGGGCTATACAGAGAGACCCTGTCTCAAAAAACCAAAAATAAATAAATAAATAAATAAATAAATAAATAAAATCGTAGGAGAGGGCTGGGGACATCACTCAGTGGCAACATGATTGCAAGGTTCTTGGTCTTAGTCCCCGTGAAGTCTCAAATCCTCTGTCTCTGCTCACCTTTTTGATTTATATATAATAAACTTTCCCCTCTACCATACGTGGAAGCAATCATGTCCTTTCTTTATATTTCATTTTTTTTCAATCAATCTCCAGCACCAAAACCCAAAATAAGTGAAGGTATTTGAGGCAAAACCCAGTATTACCACCAACCAAAGTCAAACGAGTAGGAGAGATCAGTCATTACCAGTGTTAGAGGACTCTAGCTGCTAAGCCATCGGTCGGAAGTCCTTGGTTATTGCTGCTGTCCCACCTAGGCCACTGACCAGTTACACTCTGTGCTGCATGGTTTTATGTCTGCTTGATACAAACTAAAGTCATTTGAGCAGGAGAGAACCTCAATGGGGAAATGTTCCCATAAGACTGGGCTATACTCAAGCCTGTAGGGTGTTTTCCTAATAAGTGATTGACTGGAGAAGGCCCAACCCATTGTGGGTGGTGCCGTCCCTGGGCTGGTGGTCCTGAGCTCTGTAAGAAAGCAGGCTGAGCAAGCCAGAAGGCAACACTCCTCCATGGCCTCTAGATCAGCTTCCAGGTTCCTAGCCTGTTTAGGCTCCTGTCCTGACTTCCTCTGATGATGAACGGTGCCATGGAAGTGTAAGTCAAATTAACTCTTTCCTTTCCAACCCATGGCGTTTCATCACTGCAGTAGTAACCTGAAGGAAGACAGACTCCGTTCTAGGGTGTTCGGTAACGTTTATGTAGATTTCCCAGGGATCCCTTATGAGAATCGAGGCTGTTAAACGTGGTTCTTTTGTCTCAGTGAGACTTGAATTGTTTGGCATTCCCAATTAAATTTAAGGTCCAATTTCCAGCAAGCTGACTTTTTTGTTTTGTTATCTGTGTTTTCCTTTGGTAGTACTGGGAACTGAACCCAGGACCTCACATACACCAGGCAAATCCACTGAGCCCTGCCCTCAGCTACTTGTATTTCTGAAGCTTTCTTTGTAGCTTAGCTTCTGGTCCACACAGCTTCAGGTGACAGAAAAACATGCATTCCTGAGAGAAAAACTGTAGTTCAGGTCTCAGCTTTTTGCCCCTTATTTCTGCAGAGGTGACTTTGTCTTGAATTTATTTTATTGACTGTTTTGTTGGTATATACCATGCAATGTCTTTTCCTTATTCCATTAATATAGTCTATTAGCCTGATTGCTTT
Source organism: Hylomyscus alleni (assembly GCA_019843855.1). NCBI lineage: Eukaryota > Metazoa > Chordata > Mammalia > Rodentia > Muridae > Hylomyscus > Hylomyscus alleni. Next base: position 6,542 of record JADRCC010279966.1, on the reverse strand, counting down.
CAAATATTTATTTCAGTTCCATTTATTTGTATGTATGTATAAAGTATCTGTGCAATGCATGCAGCTGCCCCTGGAGGCCAGAGGAGGGTGTTGGATTCCCCTGGAGCTGGGGTTACAGGCTGCTGTGAACGGCCTGATGTGGGCTCTGGGAACTACTCTCTGGTCCCCTGAAAGAGCAGCAAGCACTTTTAACCACTGAGCCATCTCTCCAGCCCTGTCACTGGCTTTTATCTGCTGAACCAGTCCTGAGTTCCTGAGGTAAATCCCACTTAGCCATAGTCAAAAAACAAAAAAAATAAGAGATATCCAGATTGAAAAGTAGGAAGCAAAACTGTCTCTGTTTACAGATGAGATGTCATAGTTCGTCCTCCTAGGACTGGAGAATGGAGAAATGAAGAGAAATAAAGGGTAAATGGGGGGAAACGGGGAAACTGCTAATGGCTTTGGGATGATTGATGGAAATGTTCTAAAATCGACAATCTCATAACTCTGAATAGTATAAAAGCCATTGAATTGTACACTTCAAATGGATAAGCTGCACCCCACACGAGTCACATTTTCAGTTAAAACATTTTAAAAATGATTAGGTGGCCAGTTCCCAGGAAATTTTAAAAATTAACCAAGGAAGAAATTGAAAATCCGAATAACTGAGGAATCTTAGAAGAAATGTAAAAGATATTTGAAAAAATAAAAATCTCTTCCCTCATCCTCTCCCTACAGTTTGAGAGAAAGACACGGGTCCAGACTATTCTACAATCAAGTTATAGAAAGGGTTTCAGCATTTCCATTTTATTGACTGCATCTGGAGCGTAGGGAAAAATGACTTCTCAGTTCATTCGACATAGCTAGTACCACCCGGTAATTCAGTAAAACAGGAGGTGAACAACATAAGAGAAGAAGAGAGAAAATGGTAATCCAATATGTTTATGAGTTCAGACGCAAATATCCTAGATAAGCTGTAAATTGAATTTCAATATTATTTCAATAATAAATATCAATATAAAAATCCTTATCAGCATTCACTCTGAAGCCTCCAAGACAGTTCAACATGGAGAAGCCTAGCAATAGAATCCTTTTCAGTAACACATTTATGGAGAAAATTTTTGGTTATCAGAATAAACCATAAGGAGATAACTAATTAATTTTAATATCAACAGCTGACTTTAAAACCTTAGCAAGTCCTGTAAAGAACCTATTTTAACCTCGGACAGGGAAAGGGTCGATCCAAAATATCTCATTAACGGTGAAATACTAAAAGTTAAAAATGTAGTCCACTGAAGTCAGGGGTAATACAAACATGCCCATGGCTACCATAGATATTCAATGTGCTAAAATCTAGTCACAGGAAGCCAGCTCCTTGCCACTGTGATAAAATGGAAAACAAACAAGTAAACAAACCAAAAACAAAGCAAGCAGGGGAAGGGATAGAGCTGTTACAATTTCCAGATAAAGTGATTATTTCTAAGAGCCCAAGGTAATCGACTTTAAAGAGTCCATTCAAACTAGTGAATGTTGGAGCTGCGGGTAGGGTAGCTCTGTGGTGGAACACCTGCCCAACAAGAGCCGAGCCTGATCTCAATATTCCAATTAGTAAACGAACACCTTCTCTTTCTTGTTTCCTTTAAAATATTTTTATTAAAAATTTTATATTTTTTGATCACATTTCCCCACTCCCAGCCCCTCCTTCTCCTTTTTTGTTCTCTCTCTCTAACAGGAAAAACAAAACAAAACAAAAATCAGAGCAAACGCACTATAAAGAAAATCAATAGGACAAAAAAAAAACAAAAACAAAAACCAAAACCAAAAACAAACAAACAAACCAAACCACGGTGTCTGTTTTGTGTTAGCCAGCTCCCCCGGACCTATGGCCTGGAACAGGGCTGATATAACAATGACCTACATCACTGGAAAAGACAGATTTTATTTATGTTTTTTCCCCCCAGCGTGTGTTAGTTGCAAAGGGGTTCTTGGTTAGGGTGGGGCTTTGTATTCACTTCCCGGTATCAGCGCTGGGATTTTTGTCTGACTTAAACTGGTGCAGGTTTTGTGTGTGCTGTCACAGTTTCTGTGAGTCATATTGCATCGGTCCTGCTCTGTCTAGAAGATTCTGTTTCCTTGGAGCCATCCTCCACCTCCAGCACTTAAAGTCTTTCTGACTCCTCTTCCGCGTAGACCCCTGAGCCTTAAGGGGAGGGGCTTGAGGAGGACATCCGGTTTACAACAGTGCCCAAAGTCTCTGCCCACTGCCTACTTGCGTATCTTTGTTTTAATTCGTGTACTGCGAGAAGCTTGTCCGCTGAAGGTTGAGTGGTGTGATTCCAGCGCTGGGAGGCCGAGGCAGAACCGTCTTGTGTGAGGCTTGCCTGGGTCAAATAGTGAGACTGTGTTTAAGGGGGGGAAAAAAAGAAGAAAAACAAAGAAAATCCATCAAAATCTCCCCCCCCACCCCCGAGACAGGGTTTCTCTGTGTAGCCCTGGCTGTCCTGGAACTCACTCTGTAGATGAGGCTGGCCTGGAACTCAGAAATCTGCCTGCCTCTGCCTCCCAAGTGCTGGGATTAAAGGCGTGTGCCACCACCACCCGGCGATTCCTGACATTTTTATATAGTCAATATTTGCTAATAAGAGGGACTAGTGAGATAGCTCAGCGGTTAAAGAGCACTGACTGCTCTTCCAAAGGTCCTGAGTTCAAATCCCAGCAACCACATGGTGGCTCACAACCATCCATAATGAGATCTGACGCTCTCTTCTGGTGTGTCTGAAGACAGGTACAGTGTACTTAGATATAATAATAAATAAATCTTTTAAAAAATTTGCTAATAAGAACTTTTAATATAAGTTGTAATTATGTATGAGATACAGAATAAGAGAACAGTGCATGTAAATTCTGTAGGCAAATCATGGGGTTTGAATCTCAGCTCTGCCAGTGGTCAGTTGTGTGGTGTGAGTGGATCCCTAGGTCTTTTTGTTACTGTAGGTGGTAGTGTTGTGGGGGTGAGACAGATGACACACATAAGCTCTCAGAATGCTGCCTGGCACGGAGTAAGAACACCTTAGCATTACTCACTATGTTGGCTGCTGTGCAAGAAGATATGTGCAATGTAAAAATATGAAGGAAATAGAAAAATTAAAAAGTAGGGAGAAATAACCAAAATACAGTGGAGGTTCTGATGTGTCCTTTCGTGGTGAGGGATTGTCCTGTGAACACATTTACCTCTCACTTTAGAGACTGGCTCAGGGATGTCCATCTGTTGAGCTCAGGGGACTGTGGGTGGTTTCTCTTGCACCCAGATCGTCTGCACTCTCACTTTTCCATTGAGCTCTTAGCTTTCCTGCTGACAACAGTAATCAGGCCAGGTGCATGCATGTGTGTGTGTGTGTGTGTGTGGTATGTGTGTGTGTGTGGTGTGTGTGTGTATTTTCCTGGCTCACTCGGCGGCAGAGGGGGTTGTTGCTGGGAGGTGATGGTTGCCTAGTCTCTACTTCTTACTTGCATATGTCTCCTTGGACTGAGGCAGCCACACTGAGCTTAATTTAAGCCTGGGAGACAGTGGCCAGTGGGGCTATCTACGTGTCAGCCTGTGTGGTGAAACCCGCCATCATTTCAACCAATAGATTAAGGCAGAGCTACCTAAAAACAGGCTTGTGGCTTGCCCACACAGGCAGACATCCCTCCTGTCAGAAGCTGTCGTCTTGTCAAGGCTAACCGCGACTCTATCTAACCCCTCATGCTCTCGTAGCCAGATGACGATGGCCCAGGAAACAGCTAACGCAACTGGCTTCATCAGACCTGCTCAATAACTTGTGTATATCAATGTCCGGAACCTGACCATGGATGGCGTATGCTGTGCTAAGAACTGCATCTAGCAACCTGGTGAAATCCAGTCTAATTCTTGAGAAGAGAATGCCACAGAGCTTCAGAAATGGCTCCTATGTTCCCTACTTCAGTCCTGACCACTTTAGGGTAAAAGAAACCATAAGACCACCAATGGAGTCCAGAGCTACCACACTGTAGCATCAGCAGGGGCCTGGAGCTTTCTGTTATCAGTTAGATTCATCAGAACCGTATGAGGGCTGTGTGGCCATAAGTCCTTCCCTGTGGGTTGTGGACCCCATGGGCCTCTCACTAGTCCAGTCTCTCTCCTCAGTACCTCCAGGTAACCTTTCTTGAATTTGAGATGTATGTTTTTAATAAAGGAAAGGATTTAAGAAAAGCCATCACATCCTATCTCTGAGGGTTTGGCTTAGGAGGCCTGGATGGAATCCTAGAGTCTGTTCTCTAAAGAATCCTCCATACATCCAGCAGTGAGTTGGGACAGGTGGGTCGAGACCCATTGCCATGGAGGCTTGCCTGATTAGACTGAAGGCTGAATTGGGGTAGAAAGGTCAGAGGTCTAATACCACCTCCTGAATGTGTGTCAGCAGGCAAGGGACATACTTCCCCTGAGCCTGCTTCTTCATCTGAAGGAGAGGAGAAGAAGCACAAGCTTCCCTCAGAGTTTGTGTGTATGTTAGACCTGGAAGCCGCTGCCCAGACGCTGGACTGAAAGGCTCACCACAAGGGCTCATCTTGTCCTGGGTTCTCCACTCCATGGTTGAGGGGCTCATTATATAGAAACAACACCCTTATCTTAGAAAACCCCATCCTGACCCCAAGCAGAAATCTGTTTCCTCCTGGGTGTTGTGGTGCTCACCTGTAATTCCAATACTCAAAAATCTGAGGCAGGAGGATCACTGAATTTGAGGCCAGCCAGGACTACATAACAACACCCTGTCTCACAAATAAATAATAAAAAGAATTAAAGAAAGAATCCTATTTCCAACAATGCCGTCTCAATGGATCAAAGCTAAATTTTTACAGCAGATTTACTTCCCAGTCTGTAGATTAGACCACTGAGTTAGAGACAGTCATGCTCTTCTGAAAACTTCATTTTGGCCTCCCTTCGTCAGCTCTGAACTTCTCAATACATCATCTGCCGAGAACTCGGCTTTATGAATCAGCATCGTTCCCAAGAAAGGCAGTCAGCTTGGCCACATTCCAGGGAAACCAGAGAGGTTGTTTTTGTGGGTTATTAAGTCAGGAGACACACCAGTTTCCCTCTAGTTATGCTGGTCACCTAGTTCAGCTGATTTACTGGGTTAGGTTAATCACCCTGGTTTGAGATCTCCTACCTAAAGTGAGTGCTTAGGGAATGGGGCTCAGCTATGGAGGCACTGTCGTGCGCCAGGCACGGGGCTAAGTGATGTGCATACACTCGATTTTTCAGTAAACCCTGAAAGGCAAGTGCTGTTCTTTCTGTCTTGCTGGTAGGGGAACGAAGGCTAAGGAGGTGAAAGATGTCCCTAAGAGGATACAGCCAACGGGATTTGGAATCAGAAGCGGGGCATTAGCTTCTTGGGGATGCCACTTGAGAGAAGCGGAAGAGGCAGGAAGAGCCCTAGTTTTTTTCCTTCTTATTTATTGAGATCTATTCCTGGAATTTTCCTTAATGAAGACGAGGGTTAAGCGCCCTGCACACACAGAAGCTTAGTGCCTGCACACACACAAGAACTCCCTTTGCTAAACCTCAACCGACTGGACCCAGAGCTCGGAGTTTCTTCTGAGGAAGCCACGCCTCTCCTTTATCTGTTCATTTTTTTTTTTTTTTTTTTTTTTTGCCTTGCTTTCCTGTAAAAGTTGAGCCATTGGATTGAAGGAGGCTGATGACAGAAGGCCACCTCCCACTCATTTTCCCTGGCTTCATGAGGCTTCTCAGAGGCTCTCTTCACACAGGGCCGGCCTCACCTCATGACAGCTTCCCTGACACGGGTAGAATGGTGCCGTACTTTCGTGCTGGCCCGGAGCCCTGCCTAGGTGCCCAAGATACTAATCTTTCTGGGAAGCCATGCAGAAACAGGCCTTTTTTTTCCCTGTCTATTGGGTAGTACAGAGGAAGCTTAATGCCACCTATGGGGGAGCTGCAGGCTAAACTGATGCCATTGCTTAGGAAGAGGACTTTATTCCATGAGGCTACTCACCCAAGGTCCCCGCAGACCTCCCTTGCACAGAGCAGTCCTTGTAGGACTGAACCTCATCACCGCTGAACACACTTTTCTGGGCCTTAGTCCAGGCTTGCTCCTCCCCTGTTCCCTAGGAGGAGGGACAGAGCCTGGCTCTGGGCAGACACAGTCACGCCAGCCATCCTACTTCACTTCACTTCCTAGGTTGGTAATGAGGAGGGGTCTTGGATAAAGGGAACCCCACACAGAGTGAAACACGCTCACTATCGGCGAATGTAGATTCATTTCTGTGGGGTCCAAATGCAGACAGACGGACGGGGAGGAAGACAGATTTGAAAACCTTAAATACGTAAACCTGTGTATGCGAGCTTACAGTAGAGACAGAGTAGCTTCCTTCTCACAGAAACCTGGTCAGTCTCCAGCCCCAGAGATGGCGAATGTAATTCTAACCCCACAGACTGATTTTGTCTGCCATTGACATCTCAGATGACTAGAGTCACACTTTATGTTTTCTTTGGTGCCTACCTTCTTTGACTCAACATA
>JADRCC010279947.1:0-11270 GCA_019843855.1 Hylomyscus alleni | reverse complement strand
AAAACACAAACAACGGAAGCCTGTTAGCCACATTTAAGTGTCACAGGTTCTTTTGGCACTGTCATCTCGGCTTGCAGCAGTGCGGAACCGCCATCAACTACTCACTCTCCACTAAGGGGACATTTACATCTTTGTTGCGGCTCTCAACCAGCTCAGCTGTTTTACAGCCAGTGTAAACTAACTCCAGTTTCTGCTATTTTTAGTCTTTGATAAAATATACATCATGAGATGGGTGACTTGGTGTCTGAATGTCTATAAAAGGGATAGATGTTTTCCTTTTTGCTTTTTTCTTTTGAGATAGGGTTTCTTTGATGCAGTCAATACATTCAAAAAAGTCAAATGTGAAATTTAACCATAGGAACCCAAGATGGATGTGACTCCCCTATAGCTGTGTAGATGGACACAATTTTAACCCTAATTGCTCTTGGCCTTAGGGTCTGTAGGAGGGGCGGATTATTTTTAAGGAGGGGACTCCATCTACACAGCTCCGGGGAGTCACATCCATGTTGGGTGCAAATTTTGTGCTGTGGCTACTTCATGCTTCTGCTTGTAAACTCTCATCCACTGCTTTGTAACAAAGCCATATTAATAAGCTCAATGGGTTTCCCAGTGTAAACTCTGGAATCTCACTCTGGTTTGTCCTCTGAACTGTAGGAGGGTGGGCACTATTTCTATCTCCCCAACCGAAGGCATTTTAAAACAGTAGCCCGGGCCAGGCAATGGTGGCACACGCCTTTAATCCTAGCACTTGGGAGGCAGAGGCAGGCGGATTTCAGAGTTCGACGCCAGCCTGGTCTACAGAGTGAGTTCCAGGACAGCCAGAGCTATACAGAGAAACCCTGTCTCAAAACAAAACAAAACAGTGAGTGGCTCATGAGAAAAATCAGACTTACTGCTCTTTTGTGGAAAGTGAGTCTCGTGGTAAAAGAAATGTGAGCTATGTTAAAAAACAAACAAACAAACAAAAAAAAAAACACAAAAAAAACCAAGAGTTAAGCCAGGCAGTGGTAGCAGATCTGAGTTCAAGGCCAGCCTCATCTACAGAGTAATTTCTAAGATAGCCAAAGCTACACAGAGAAATCCTGTCTTTAAAAAACAAAAACAACCAACAACAAAAACCAAGCATTAGAGTGATGGAGCATGCCTGCCATCCTAACTATTCTGGAGGCCGAGGTCCTTAGGAGGATAAGTTCAAGGCTAGCCTGAGATAACCTGCTTAGGCATGTAGGGAAGAAAGAAAAAAATTAAGCCTAGAGATAACAGTACCAAAAGCCAGGGCAACAGGGCACTCTCTTAGGACCAAGAACTGGGACTGGGTGTGCATCAATTATGTGCTCCATCACAGCACCAAACAATTTTCAAGAACTACAAGGACAGTGTGGTGGTGCACACCTTTAATCCCACCACTTGAGAGGAGGAGGAGGAGAGCTCTGAGTTCAAGGCCAGCCTGGTTTATATAATGAGTTCTAGGACAGCCCAGTCCAAAACTACAAACACAGTGTGAGCTTGGTAGCAGATAGTTTCTAAAACCATTGCTGTGGTTTGAATGTGAAATGATCCCTGCAGGCCAACGGTCACTGTATCTGGGTCACTGGGGTAGGCTTTGAGGCTGTCTAGCTCCACCCTTCTCCTTCACTCTCTGCATCTGAGTATATATACAGTGGGACCAGCCAGCATCCTGTTCCTGCAAGCATGCTTTCCTCGCCTCCTGCAGAGTCTCTTCCACCATGATGGACTGAATTTCGATGGAATCTTAAGGCAAAAATGAGGCCTTTCTCCTTTAAGGTGCTTTTTTGTCAGGGAACTGTATCACAGCAACAGAACAACAACTGAGACAGCTCTGAAGAAGTTAAAAATACACTACTCTGCCAAAGACACCAAAAAACCAGTGAGTATAAACAGCATACGTCTGCAGTCCCGAGGTCTGCAGTAAAAGGGTCTCTGGAAGCTCGTGGGCCAGCAAGCCTGGGCACGCAGAGTGGCTTGACATATCCCCCTGACACCCCCCAAAATGACACAAAGTTGTCCATTGATGTACATGTGCCGAGGCATGAGTGCACACGTGCGCGCTTATCAAACACACAAAAGATAAAATAAGATTCATTGTGCAGTTCTTAAAAGCACGAGATGATGAGTGGAGAGATGACTCATTGTGGCTCTCCCACATGACCCAGGTTTACCTAGAACCTACCCAGCAGAACACAATCATGTAACTGCAGTTTTAGGAGACTCTGCTGCCTTCTGGCCTTGAAGTACCAGCACACACAGGACACAGATATACATATAAGCAGGCAAAGCACTCATCCACATAAAAATTTTTTAAAAAGAGAGAGATTAAAATTTTCCTGTGGGGAAAAAGATGCATCTTCACACCAAGGACGAGCACACTGCCCTGTTAATCCTCATCCCCTAGCTGTTTCCCTTTCAAGCTAACTTTCTGGACCAAGCCATTCTGCCTTAGCACTTTTTCTTTACTTACTATTCTTTCCCAACATAGTAAATAAGTAGTTGGCTTTATTCATGAGACAGGGTCTCATGCTATATCCTTGGCTGCCTGAGAATTTGCTTTGTAGACCAGGATACCCTCAAACTCACAGCTATCTACCTGCCTCTGCCTAGCACACCCAGCTAAGTAGCTGACTCTTAACAGGTTCTGTCTTTGTGAGGCTCCCATGCCAAAAACTTTATTTTTCTTTTGCTTTTTGAGATGGGTGGGTTTGCTTTGAGGGCAGACTGGCATAGAACTATTTGTAATTGGGCTAGCCCTTAAATCTGAGACAGTCATTACTTAGCCTGACAAGTATGACAAGGCACAAGCAGCCAAACCTGGCCCCATGTAAACAGGTATTACATAAATTTGTAAAGTTTTTCTTCTATGAATTTTGTTATCAATCATTTTTGAATCCCCATAAGACTCAAGGAGAATGCAGAATAGGAGTGAGGTTTTGCTCTCCCAAAGGTTCCATTCAAAAAGTTCATGTGGGGCAGAAGAGATGACTCAGTAATTATGCACTGGTTGCTCTTTCAGAGGACCCAGGTTCAATCTCCAGCATCCTCATGGTGGATTACAACCATCCATAATTCCAGTTTCAGGTGATCCAATGCCATTTTCTGGCCTCCATGGGCACCAGGAATGCTCATATAACTAACACCTTGTCACTTTGTTTCAGGCTTGCTTGACACTTAAAAAGGAGTTGAGCCTTGCTACTTAGTTACCTCACCTTTTAATGTGTTATTTACAGGGCCAGGTGCTCATATATGGTAGGACATGCTCTACCACCAAGCTACACCCAAACTTGTTCTCTTTTTCTTGAGATTCTTACTTTGTAACCCTGGAGCTCACTTTCAAGTCTAGGCTGGCTTTGAATTTATAGAGATCCACTTGCCTCTACCTCCCAAATTTGGACAGAGACAAACCATCACCATGCCTGGCGATTCATGATATTTCACAATAAAATTTATACAGCAATAGAAAAATAAGTCCATAAACAAAGCACAGGTAAATAACATTATTTACATAATATATTATCATATGGTAATTAAATCAACTAGATTCACATCTATTAATATGGAAAGAAAGTTTCTAAGTAAAAAATAGAAAACAATAGTATGAGCTATAGTAAGGTTTTTGTTTGTTTATGCTTTTTGAGAGAGGATCATACTATGTAGCTCTGGCAGGCACGGAGCTCAGTATGTAGACCAAGATGGCCTTAAACTCTTAGAGATCCACTTGCCTATACATGCTAGGATGAAAGGCATAAGCGGCCATAAGGTGAGATGGAATTCTTTGAAAGTAACAGTACAAAACCATGGAAGACAAACACAAATTGCCCTGAGGCCTTTTCCTTGGGGAGGGTAAAAAGAAATGGAACACGGTCCTGGCTGTTGGAACAGGAGGAGCAGAGTGAGTTCAAGGTGGGAGGACTTCAAGGAGAGGTGGTGGTGTGATCTTCTCAAGGCTATTTACTCTGGGGTAAGAGGCATTAAGTACTTATAAAACAGTATTTTTTTCTGTTTTCAATACTATAATACTTAGTGATCTTAAAGTGGTATATCATCCCGAGCTGCAGAATAACCAGCAATTGCATGTTAAGCCTCTCCTAATGCACTGTGAATTACATTTTAGAGAACTGAAGTTGTTCTTGTACTCTAATCATAAATCACAAATATTTTACTTTAAAATACATTTAATAAAAATAACTCATAGTTTTACATATTTTACATCTGTAGAATATTTACAAATTCTCTTCTATAGCATTTAATATTCTCTATTTTTTTCCATTACTTGCCTTTGGATCATTTCTTTCAGCAGTGCAACTGTCCATTGTTTGTTGCAACTAAAAAATTAGCTTCTTGGGCAATATTCCTGAAAGGAAAACAGAAAGGTTGTTCATTCACTGGACTCCAGCACATTATCTAATTTATAGGCATTGTTAACGATTGACACAGAGTAACAGCTGCCGGGCAGAGAGCAGAACTGGCTCAGCAGTTAAGAGCACTCACTGCTCTCCCAGAGGACCTGGGCTCAACTGCCAACAACCAGACAGCAGCATGAAGCATCTGTAATTCCAGTCCAGGAATCTGAAGCTTTCTTCTGGCTTTCATAGGGACTGCACATGTGGTACAGACATACATGCAAATAATACACATAAAAATAAAAAAAAATTAAAAATAACAAAGTTAAAAACAAAACCAGCTGAGTCTGCTGAACATAGGTTTAATTCTAGCATTCAAGAGGCAACGTTCAAAAAGGCCAGATTCATCTACCTAGTAAGTTCCAGACCAGCTGGGGATACACAGTGAGACCCTATATCCAGGGGGTAAAAAGGGGGGGAAGGCTAGAAAGTTGGCTCAGTGATGAAGAGGATTTCTGCTCTTCCAGAGAAGCCGAGTTTGGTTCCTAGACGAATGTACCTGACAGTTACCTGCTATGGCAGCACCGAGGATCTCAAGCTGTCTTCTGGCCTCCACATACATATGACATATATTCATACACAGCCACACAAAAGTTTATATTGGAAAAAAAATAAAAGAATTGGTGGGGGTGCAGAGTAGAAGGCACACATGGACAGCTCTTAGAACTCCCAGGCATACTCAAAAGTGCCTCAAGTGTCCTCAGCTAAGGAAGACAGGAGCACATTCTAGTTCATAAGGTTTAAACCGCTCCACTTTCTTAACTGGCTTCCAGTCGCTAGCTATACACGAGCTGTTTAGAGCTTTCTGATGTCATTTCATTTCCGTTTGCTTTTATCAGTGAGGATCTTTACCTTGTTCTAAGGCCTCTGTTCTTTTCCGTTTTGTTGCCATGGTTGGATTCGACTGTTCCTTTAATGCTTCCACTGGACAGTTTGGTCTTGGAAGCTGGCATCCAGGTGTTGGCCCTGGACGATTACTGAAGTACTTGGTCTTCAATGCCTTTTCAAAGAAAAGAAATCCAAAGTAAGGTTTATTCTTTTGTTTTTATTTTGAGACAAGGTCTAACTGTGTGGCACTGGTTGGTTTGTAACATGGCAAATAAACTTGTAGCCTCCTATTTGATTCTGAGTGCTGGGATTACAGATGTGTGCCGATATGCTCAGCTCCAAAGGAATGTTAAATGTTTGTACTGTATGTGGGAAATCTAACCCCACATGGCTGACAGTATTGAAAATAGTATGTAAATACCCTTAGAGCCCCAAACAAAACAATTAACATCAAGTATTTGGATATAATACACAAATAAACATCCAGTGTCCTACAACTGGCTGATGCTGTTATTTGGGGGGAGGGGCGGTTAAGGAACATGCACACACCTTCTTCTAATATTTGTACAATCACAAGCCCATACTGGGAACAATGAATTACAAATATAATACTCTACTATGAGTGGGTGAAAACTTGTTTAGGCCTATACAATGTTTTTATTAACCACTAGAGTACAATGTTCTAGAATTTACAATTTTATATAAGTGTTTTCCTCTAAAATAACACGTTGGTCAACTAATACCTATTTATAATGTACCAGTACTATTCAATAGCCACAGTGGTTTATTTATTCTAGACTATCTCCCCAAGAGTCAAGATCAGGGTATTTATATTTATAAAATGTTTTGAAGTATAATATATTTTGATTATATTCTTTCCTCTTCCAAAACTCATCCCAATTCCTCTGCACACTCACCTAGCTTCCAACTCTTTTCTCAAAAACAAACAAAAAAACTGCTGTAATCTTGACTCAACCCAGAGAACACAGATTGACAATAGATCGCTGCAATAACATGAGGTTTATTGATCCAACATGTGTGGCCAGTGCACGTGGGGTTGCTCAGCCTTGCAAGGTGAGACAACCCTGAACTCAGAATGTACACATCTTTTATATTTTACAGAGGGCAGATTGCTGCAACAGGGCTAGCTGGCTTACTCTGGTTGGTGGAACACAGGACAAAGGATCTCATCAGGAATTGGTTGCTTGCTCAGGGGGCTGTTCTTGGCTTAGTCAGCCAACTTCCCTATCCAGCTCTGTACCTGGCCTTGAAAAGTCCCTGGGAAGGGGCTGAGTAACTAGGTGGTAGGGGGGATTGTCATCAGCAAGGTCAGGGTGACAGTTTGTGGTCTTTTTCGAAATTCACCACAGGGAGGGGTTGGGGAGTTCTTCTGAGAATTGCTAATCTTGTTCTTGTGGACCTTAATGTCATTGCGACCACCAGTTATTTTTGTTTTGGCTGGTCTTAGCCTGGTCACTCTGATTCAACATCCTGTTCACCAGAACTTTGTTTTTACAGCATATCCTTGGCTATCTCTGGAACACAGCTTTAAGTGCTTCTCAGAAATCACTTAGCCAAATGGCTGAAGCTGGGCTTGCTACTGTAAAACTTTGTTTCCACACTGCTTGCTGCTTTCAGGAGCTGGAACATGGCTCCCTTATTTTACTGTGAAACTTTATTTCTACCTTCCTAGAACTTTTTCACTTTATTACTTCAAAACAAACAAACAAACAAACAAACAAACAAAAAAGCCAAAACCCAAAGCAGCCCAACAGCGGTGGCACACGCCTTTAATCTTAGCATTCAAAAGGCAGAGGCGGAGGATCTGTGAGTTTGAGGCCAGCCTGGTTTACAAAGTGAGTTCCAGGATACCTAGAGCTACATGGAGAAACAAACTCTATCTCTAAAAACCAAACAAACAAACAAACCCAAAATGCACAACAAAACAAAAAATTTGTAAAAACCCAAACCTGACAAACTGTGGGGAGAGGGGTTGCCAGGTGGTGGAGGCTCACACTTGGGAGGCACTTGGGAGGCAGAGGCAGGCCAACCTGGCCTATACGAGTGACTTTAAGGACAACCAGGACTACACAGAGAAACTCTGCCTCACTGTCCCTACCCCCGAAAGAAAAGTAGGTAGGTAGGTAGGTACCACTTTCAACTACATACTGAAGTCAAGACCAGCTTGGGCTACAAAAGGCCCTGACTGAAAAATAAAGAGTTCAAGTGAAGCAGGCTGGAGAGATGGCTCAGCAACTAGGAGCAATGGCTGCTCTTCCACAGAACCTAGGTTTAGTTCCCAGCACCCACCCTTCAACCTTCTGTAACTCCAATTCCAGGGGATCTGATGCCTTCTTCTGGCCTCTATGGACACTGCACATACATGGTGTAGAAACATATATGCAGGCTAAACATCCATACACATATATTAAATTTTAAAAAAGTTCATCTGAAATATAGCCATTGAAAGCTGGGCGGTGGTAGCACACGTCTTTAATCCCAGCACTTGGGAGGCAGAGGCAGGTGGATTTTTGAGTTTTAGGCCAGCCTGGTCTACAGAGTGAGTTCCAGGACAGCCAAGGCTACACAGAGAAACCTGTCTCAAAAAACAAAAATAAATAAGTAAATAAAATAGCAGTGGAGTAGAAACACATGTATCTCTAACCAAGTGTAAACTATTATGTGATGTGCATGCATTAACAAAATTGAATACCAGCCAAGACAATGTTTATAGCTTCAGGAAAGGACACAAATATATATACAAAAGATATACCTATCTTCCTGCTATTTAAAGGATATTAAAAATTTTAGAAACTTTTGAGCTTTATTAATGCTACTAAGTGGATGACCCTTAGGTTTTCTAATAGAAGTACCTGTGAGGCTGTAATCCTAGTACATGGGTTAAATAAGAACAAGCCTTGGATGAGATCAAGCAAGTCATCTCCGGCTGCAATGAAGATGTGCTGCAGTGGGATCCCAGGAAAACTCTTAAACGTCACATAATCTGGAAGACTACACATGTCCTGAAAAAAAATTATGATTCAAGTTTAAGTAAAGAATCCAAAGACACAAAAATGGAATAAAGAAACAAAATGTGGCCTGTTAAGACATGTAGAAAATCCTAAGAGAACTACTTATAGAGAAAAACAAATTAGAACTGGTAATATGTAGAGGGTATAAGATGTAACATAAATATATTTAAAAATCATAGTTCTACATACCCATAACGAACATGTGAATACAAGAACAGAAAAGATACTACTTGGAAAAATCCAGTTTCGAAGTCTAACAAAAGTTGTGGAGAAGCTCATGGACTGAAAGCTATTAAGATGCTGATGAAATAAACACCTATATAAAATAGGAGGAATAGGCTCATGGTTTGAAATAGTCAACACAAGAAAAAATTGATTCTCTAAGAAACAGGGTTGAAATCTTGACATATTACAAATGCAAACAAATTATTCTGAATCTCATACAGAAAGGTAAACACCTAGTTGAAAAATTTTTGAAAAGAAAAAAGTGTTAATTCTTACATGTATATATGAAGACCTCACAGTAACTTTTACTCATACTGTGTGATAGTGATGAGGAGACAGAAGGATCAATGGAGTACACAGAGAACCTCGAGATCCACGTGTATTTGCCAAACACGGTTTTCTGTAAAGTCTTTCCAACAATACAGTGCTGTCGCATGTGGCCACCCAAACACAAAAGCACAGCTCAGGCCTGGTAACGCATCCCTATAAACCCACGGCTCCAGAGACCTGGTAACGCATCCCTATAAACCCACCGCTACAGAGACCAAATAGGAAGTTGTAGGCCCCAATCAATCAGTCATACAAACAAACAAGAAAACCAAACCCCAAAGAAACCAAAGCTTTCATTTAGGAAACTGAGAAATGACACAAAAGAAATTCCTTAGATATTAACTTTAGCTTTAGATATTGTTGTTATAGTTTTAACAAGAAGATAAAATCCTGCTTAAGATGGGCAGTTGTGGCACACGCCTTTAATCCCAGCACTTGGGAGGCAGAGGCAGGCGGATTTCTGAGTTTGAGGCCAGCCTGGTCTACAGAGTGAGTACTAGGACAGTCAGGGCTAACAGAGAAACCCTGTCTCGAACCCTCCCGGCCACCCCCTGCAAACCCCCGCAAAATCATGCTTAAAATATCCACTTTCCTTCTTACTTTTTTGGTGAGAGAGGGAAGGAAGAACGTGTATGGTGGCTGTATGCCTATACCTCTGACTCAACTCCTGGGCTGTGGCCACAGCAGTGCAGTTAAGGCATGCTGCACTTTTTTTTTTTTAAATGTTTACTGAATATTTGAATTCAAGCCTCATGCTTGGGCAGTAAGTACTCCTAACTACAAGCCATGTCTACAAGCCCCCAAAATTCATTTTCTTCACATTTATTTGCTCCTCAGAACTTGAAATAATAATATGGAAATAAAAAGTCAAAAGCTTTTCAACTTTAAGAATCTGAGGAAGGGGGCTGGAGAGATGGCTCAGTGGTTAAGAGCATTGACGGCTCTTCCTGAGTTCAATTTCCAGCAACCACAGGGTGGCTCACAACCATCAGCAACGAGATCCGATGCCCTCTTCTGGTGTGTCTGAAGAGAGCAACAGTGTACTTGCATACATGAAATAAACAAATCTTAAAACAAAACAAAACCCTGAGTAAGTAATAACAGATTGTTGTCGTTGAAAGCCAAGCCAACCCCAGGCTTTCTCGGAGGCCCAGATGAAAAGACGGGAGTTCGGCATCCTTGCCCAGAGGCAGATGTCAATCCTGGGACCTGAGCCTGGGCCATGGAGGAGTTAAGGTTTCTAGGAACCTGACTTTCACCACCTGAACAAGCTGGCTACTGAGCACCTGGTCTGGGATACAGCTGAGTGTCCTTCCTATGCTCTATCTGTGCATCATTGCTCCATTACTTTCCTGCTAACTCTGTCCATTGTATGACAGCTTTTTGCTAACTCTGTCCCATCCATTTTCCACCGCAAACTGTAGGTAAGATGCTGAACTTGCAAGCCAGGGTTGGGGTGAGGTCGGGTGGGGTTGGGGGGAGGGAGTGGCGCACACCTTTAATCCCAGTACTTGGGAGGCAGAGGCAGGCACATTTCTGAGTTCCAGGCCAGCCTGGTCTACAGAGTGAGTTCCAGGACAGCCAGGGATACACAGAAAAACCCTGTCTTGAAAAACCGAAAAAAAAAAGAAAACTTAAAAAAAAAAAGGCATGTGTCTTGCCCAGGCACACTTAAAACTCAAGCAATACTCTTGCCTCATTTTCTTAGTAGCTGGGACTTGAGAGCTATATCATCATAACTGGTTGCTGGAATAAAATTATCATAAAATTGGAAATAAGCACATATACTCTAATCCCAGCACTGAAGGCAGAAGCAGGCAACTCTCTGAGTTCAAGGCCAGCCTAGTCTACAAAGAGTTCAAGACAGGCTACTGAGAGAAACCCTGTCTCAAATAAAAAACCAAGAGAGAATGTATTTTTCAGTCATTTAAAAAATTAAAAATGAGCTGAGCAGTGGTAGGGACACACATCTTTAATCCCAGCACTTGGGAGGCAGAGGCAGGCGGATTTCTGAGTTCAAGGCCAGCCTGGTCTATGGAGTGAGTTTCAGGACAGCCAGGACTACATGGAGAAACCCTGTCTCAAAAAAGAAAAAAAAAAAACAAACAAAAAAATGGCTAGCACAACACAGCAGCACACAATTTGAATGCCAGCACTAGAGATCCAGAGGTAGATGGATCTCTGTAGTAATTCAAGGTATCTATCTGTAGGAAGTCCCAGGCTAGCCAGTGCTATAGCAAAACCTACTCAATTAATTAAAATACAAAAAAACAAAAAAATGCCAGGTGATGGAGTCTTGGAGAAAAAAGAAAAACAAAAGCTTGAAGTTGGTGGAAACAAAAGATTAAAGAACAATCTTGCTATGCTATTGTTTCTTTCAGTGCTTAAGTGAGCCACAGGCATTGAGCATTTTAACAGTAAACATCCACTCTTCATCAGA
>JADRCC010279864.1:0-13394 GCA_019843855.1 Hylomyscus alleni | reverse complement strand
TACACTGTAAGTTTTAATCATCTGTTCCTAGCATGAGAGTGAGTCAGAGAGAAAGAGAGAGAGAGATAGAGATAGAGAGAGAGAGAACATGAAGTTGGGAGGCTAGGAAGTGAGGATGCTCTGGGAGGAGGGGGAAATATGATCAAAATATAGTATATGGAAATTTGTAATTGATAAAATGTTTTAAATTATAATCACATTATATTTCAAAAATTCATATAGAAACAAAAATGAATGACAGCATAAATTTCTTAAAATAAAACACATGCTTACTTAGTGTAACAATATAGGTAGAAAGGTGGAGGAACTGGCCAGCGCGGAGCCATTTCTAGGATCGTGCTTACATGGTATAGAACATGGGCAGAAGGGTGGAGGAACTGGCCAGCCCAGAGCCATTTCTGGGATCACAGCATGCACAACCTTGCCTGGAAGGCTCTCATTTGTATCAGTGGTTTCTGAAGAGTTAAGTCCCCAAACCCGCAGATGGGTATCTTCAACCCAAAAGTCATCATGGAAAGTGAATCTCAGTTGTCAGCTGGTGAGAAAGGAAAGCCCCGGAGTCGCGTTGTCTCTAGCCTGAGAGAGACTAGGGCGTTTGTCAGCCTCACTCTCTTAGTTAGGGTTTTACTGCTGTGAACAGACACCATGACCAAGGCAAGTCTTATACAGGACAACATTTAATTGGGGCTGGCTTACAGGTTCAGAGATTCAGTCCATCAGCACCAAGGTGGGAGCATGGCAGCATCCAGGCAGGTGTGGTACAGGCAGGGCTGAGAGTTCTACATCTTCATCTGAAGGCTGCCAGTGGAAGACTGACTTCCAGGCAGCTAGGATGAGGGTCTTAAAGCCCACGCCCACAGTGACACGCCTACTTCAACAAGGCCACACCTTCTGATAGTGCCACTCCTTGGGGTGAGCGAATACAAACCATCACACTCCCCTTAGAAATCTGTTCTAACTATGGAGAGCAAACCCTGCCGCATTAACCGCTGGGAGGCCATTCCTCATGTGCCTGTGGAGTTTACTAGAATACATACATTTCCTTTGTAAAAGTGAAGCTCAAAAAACTTTGAATTGTGGGAAGCTGAAAAGATGGCTCAGTGGTTAAGAGTACTGCTCTTCCAGAGGACCGGGGTTCAGGTCCCAGTGACCACGTGGCAGTTCGCTCCAGTTCCAAGAGATCTGACACTCTCATAGTAATGCATATAAAATAAAAATTAAAGAGGTTTTTTTTTTTTAAGTTTCAAAATGTATCTTGTTTTGTGTTCTTTTGTTTTTTTAATTGGGTTTATTTTAACCGATACCTTAATATGTGCACTTTTTTAAGTTTAGGAAATTACAGAGTGTCCAGCAAAGTTTTGGGGTATGTGAGAACTAAAGGTGGTTCTGTTAACAGGTCCTCAGCACAAGAAGTGAAGGCAAACTGCTCCCTAAGCGCACGCACTTGGTTCGTCAAAAAAGAGCCTGGATCACTGCCCCTGTGGCTCTGCGGGAGGGAGAAGACCTTTCCAGAAAGAACCCAATTGCCAAGGTACCAGCTACAGAGGAATATGGGGTGTGTGTTGGATGGGTGGCTACGGCTGTGGCGTATGAAAATTACTAGGTCCACTTTCCTATATAAAGAGAATCGGGTGGGGTACATATCAGGTTTTAGAATATTCAGAATGTGTTTGAAAATGACTGGAACCTACCTTTTAACAGAAAATGCAGAAGCCACAGCATCGATAATATATGATTTTAGAATTTGATTCAGCTACAACTTGAGGAATCTGATATTGAATCTTAGTCTGATAAAAAAAAAAACCTTACAATATTCAAAAGAGGGTAATATCATTAAAAAACAAGCAGACTGAGGTCTGCGGAGTGGGACTATGGCGTGCGTCCTTCTTGGCTAGGGACAGCCCTGTGTGCCTGTCTTCTAGAATTAGTGATTCACAGCTCTCTTTTCCCCCAAGAGGACTCCAATTCTCAAATAAACTTCATGACAGTACCAGCACGGAGTACGCCAAATCCTAAAGTGAGGTTAGCTGTACAAACCTGGATCCGTAACCCCTGCTGTTCGTCTACTTAAAGCTGTTCTTTATATTCTGACCATTTCTGTGACTAGCACTGTAATTCCATCTAGATCAGTGGTGTGGGCTGTTAAATAACCCTTTCACGGGCATGGCCTAAGGCCATTGGAAAACACAGATATTTACATTACGATTTATAATAGTAACAAGATTAGAGTTGGGAATTAGCAATGAAATAATTTTATGGTTGGGGGTCACCACAACATGAGGAACTGTGTTTAAAGGGTCACAGCATAGCCGGGCGGTGGTGGCACACGCCTTTAATCCCAGCACTTGGGAGGCAGAGGCAGGTGGATTTCTGAGTTCGAGGCCAGCCTGGTCTACAGAGTGAGTTCCAGGACAGCCAGGGCTAAACAGAGAAACCCCGTCTCGAAAAACCAAAAAAAAAAAAAAAAAGGGTCACAGCATTAGAGAGGTTGAGAAGCACAGGCCTAAGTTTTCTTTCTTTCCACTGTGTTTACTTACTATTTTCACATTGGTTTGGTGAGGAAGCGTCACACTCATGTGGAGGGCAGAGAACTCTACGAGAGTGTCTCTCCCTCTGCCCTGTGTGTTCCAGGGACTGAACTCAGGTCGTCATCAAGCTTGGCAGCAAGCGCCTTTCCCCACGGAGCCATCTTGCTGAACATCGTTTATGTTTTAACAGCTTTAAACAAATTTGTAATGTTTCTTATTTCCCTCCCCACCACCCTCGGGCTCCCCATCCTCTTCCTTTCTTCCTACATTGTCTCCAGTGACTAACTACACTGTTAGAAGACGCCATCTCCTCCAGCAACCATAAACAGTGCTGAGCTCCTCAAGAAATGTGGAACTCGTGGATCCTGCTCCTATTCACAATGGGAAGTCGGAGGGCTCCATTTAGGTCTCAAGTAAAAAAATAAAAACAAAAAAAAAAAACCTGAAGTACAGCACAAACCATCCACGTTTCTTCAGTCCCACTCCCTAAGTTCCTGTCACCTCTGTCTCTCACCTGGTCTTCCTGATTCATGCTTGTCAAATCCTCACTCACACGAAGCCCTTTCTCTGCAATTAGCTAAAGCAAACTTCTGAAAACCCGAACGGCCCCCGACTTGGTCTGTGGGAGCTCCCGGGTCTGCTGACCGTGGTTCATTCGGTTCATTCCCTCTGCCCTGTACCTCGGGCACTCGCTGTCCTCTCCTCCTGGAGTCCGTTCCCCACGGGGATTTTCATACATGACATCATCACATCTCGGCTCAAGTATCACCACCTCTCCACCTCAGTCTCTTTTCTCTCTGGCCTTTTATCCTGTGTGAATTTGACTTACAACATATTTGACTGCTAGACATTGACCAGAGACACTGCTAGCTTCTTATCTGCCTCCCTCATTAGCATAGAAGTTCCACACGGGGCTTAGGTCCCTAGGGCTCAGTCCTGCCTATGCCCTGCACGTGCAGGGGCTGTTCAATAAACATGTAAATGTCTATTCACCTGTATCCATGGTTGATCTTCAACTTTCCAATTTCTCTGTAAGAGAAATACAGCTCTAGCATCAAAGACAATAATTTCCTTTAACTAGCACCGTGTCGTTTTTAGTTTTAAATATGACCAATGTTTTTCATTTTATTTTATGAGTATGTGTGCTTTCCCACATGAGTGTGTGCTTACCACGTGCATGCAATGCCCATGAAAACTAGAAGAGGGCACTGGATCTCCTGAAACTGGAGTTACAGACACTTGCGAGCCACCATGTGGGTGCTGGGACCCCAACCCAGGTCCTCTGCAAGAGCAGCCAGTGCTCTTAACTTCTGAGCCATCTCTCCAGCCCCAACAACACTGTTTATAAAAAAAAAAAAAAACGTTTAAAATCTAAGCTTTCACTGTGGCTTCTCATTGCTGCATGTGTGCAAACAACATGTTTTGGTTGAACTTCGCTTGCCACCGTCTTTGCTTTGCTGTCTCAGTTGTTGGTTCTTTCACAAGGTTTTCTTAAAACAAACTGACCCTTAAGAATTTAACAAGTGTTTGCTGTTCTTATTAATCTTAATTACACAAGTCATTAAAAGTAAAATTTTCACGAAAATTAAGGGGCTGGAGAGGTGGCTCAGTTAGGGAAGACCACAAGCTGCTCTTGCAGAAGGACTGAATTTAGTTCCCAGAACCTCATGCAGTTCACAACCGCCTGTAACTACAGCTCCAGGAGACCTGTCCAAACTCGCTGCCTAAAAATAATACCCTCATAAATTCATTGTTTTTTAAAGCTGAGTAGTACTCCATTGTGTAGATGTACCATAATTTCTGTATCCATTCCTCTGTTGAAGGACATCTGGGTTGTTTCCAGTTTCTGGCTATTATAAATAAGGCTGCTATGAACATGGTGGAGCATGTGTCCTTATTACATGTTGGAGCATCTTCTGGGTATATGCCCAGGAGTGGTATAGCTGGGTCCTCCGGTCAATGAATTTATGAAATTCTTAGGGAAATGAATGGATCTGGAGAATATCATCCTGAGTGAGGTAACCCAATCACAAAAGAACACACATGGTATGCACTCTCTGATAAGTGGTTATTAGCCCAGAAGTTCGGAATACACAAAGTACAACCCACAAACCTCAAGAAACTCAAGAAAAAGCAAGATATTTCATTCCTTCTTGAAAGGAGGGAACTGAATACCCATGCAAGGAGTTGCAGAGACTAACTATGGAGCAGAGACTGAAGGAAGGGCACTCCAGCCTGATATAGCTGTCTCCTGAGAGGCTCTGACAGTACATGACTAATACAGAGGTAGAGGCTCACAGCCATCCATTGAACTGAGTGCAAGGTCCCCAATGAAGGAGTTAGAGAGGGAACCAATGGAGTTAAAGGGTTTGCAGCCTCTTGGGACGAACAACAATATGGACTGACCAATGCCCTCAGAGCTCCCAGGGACTCAACCACCAACCAAGGACTATACATGGTGGGACTGATTGTTCTGGCAGCATGTGTATAGTAGAGGATTGCAAAGTCGGTCATCAATGGGAGCAGAGGCCCTTGGCCCTGTGAAGGTTCTCTGCCCCAGTGTAGGGGAATGACAGGGCTGATAAGTGGGAGAGGGTGGGGTGGCAGGCATGGGGAGGGGGGAGGCAACAGGGGTTTGTTCTTGTTGTTTTTGTTTGTTCATTAGAAAAAAATAAATAAATATAAAAAATAAAAAAATAAAAAATAATAATACCCTCACAGCAGACGCCCCCGGTGTATGCTGGGGAACCATGGTAAGAGTGTGTCATTAATTCTGAGGTTTTAGGATAGGCAGCTGGATGGGCAGGTAGAGATCGATGTCTTCGGTGATGTGTGATGTGTGACAGATGACAGACTGGGAAGCCTGGGGAAGCACGATTAACGCAAACATAGGTAGGAATAAAAAGATCCCTTACAGAGAAAAAAGAGACTGACTGTAGGGTGCCCAGCAGTTAGAAACAACATTGATTTGCTCAAGCATTTATTCCATGCAGAGAAAGTGCCTAGCTGTACTCAACCTAATCTGAGAGGATTCCCTCTTCATATCTTCCAGGCAGTTAGATGGATTTATGAAAGCTATTCTTGATTCTTATGTTTTTACTGTATTATCAAATTTAAAATATACTCCCAGCTCACGGGGAGATAAATGCAGAATACATAGCAAGTTGGGGGCTAGCCTGAGCTGTGTGAAATCCTATCTCATAAAACCTACTTCCTGTGAGTGTAGCTCAGTAAGAACTCTCCACTAGCTTGCATTAGTCCCAGGTTTCTATTCTAGTACACCAAAGAAAAAAGAAAAAAAATCCACTTCCCCTCCAAGATGTAGCCCAACTGTATCTTAATTCCACAAAAGTCCTAAAAGGTGGGCACTGTTCTAGTCTCCATTTCACAGGTAAGAAAACTGAGGCCCCCAGTGGAGGAGGATGCACTTAATCCTGCCTCAACTTGATGTCCAAGGGCGGGGTGGTAGCCAGGGTAGGGGCTTCTCCTTGAGGAAACGGGGAGGGGTTAATGAGGGAAGAGATTTTGTGAGTGTGGGACTGAGAGGAAAGGAGGGAGGTGGGAGGCTGTGACTGGGATATAAAGTGAATAAATAGGAAAGAAAAGAAAGGAAGGGAAGGGAAGGGAAGGGAAGGGAAGGGAAGGGAAGGGAAGGGAAGGGAAGGGAAGGGAAGGGAAGGGAAGGGAAGGGAAGGGAAGAAGAGAAAGGGAAGGGAAGAAAACGGAGGCGGAGGGAAGCTGAGCAGCTAGCCAGTGTAATACCCTAGTGTGTGCTGAGACAAGATTAGAACTTGATTCCGTGGCACCAGGCCACCTGCTTCCTGTCCATACCACAACTCCTTCAAAGGACATTGTCATTCAATGTTTTCATATAAATTATAAAGGTTTTAACTTGAGGCATTTTCCTGTTCTTTTCATGTTAGATACACTCCGACCTTGCAGAAGAAAAAGGGATAAAGATCACCTACAAGTACACTGGGAAGGGAATTACACAGCCACCTTTTGGTATATTCGTCTTCGACAGAAACACGGGAGAACTGAACATCACCAGCATTCTCGACCGGGAAGAAACACCATTTTTTCTGGTAAGAAGAAACAATTGTCTGTTTATTTGTAGTTCTTCTCTGGTAATAATTACGATTAGGTTTATGGCTATAAAACAATTATATAGCAATTGATTTACTGTAGCAAATCTGTTCATGTTCATGTTGCAACTTAGCTGACAGGCTACGCCTTGGACTCCAGTGGAAATAACTTAGAGAAGCCCTTAGAACTACGCATCAAAGTTCTGGACATCAATGACAATGAGCCAGTGTTCACCCAGGAGGTCTTTGTTGGGTCCATTGAGGAACTGAGTGCAGCACGTAAGAGTGGATTTCTTCTTTTAGCTCTATGTGTTGGCATGTGTGTGCTTGTCCATGTGCACATCACTTGCATCCAGGTGCGGGTGGGGGCCAGAAGAGGGCATCGGATCCCTTGAAACTAGTTACAGGCACTTGTAAGCCACCACCTGATCCATGGTTGCTAGAAACTAATCCTGATTCCTCTGCAAGAGCAGCCAGTGCTCTTAACCACTAAGCCATCTCTCCAAACCAAAATATGTTTCTTTTCTTTTCCTTTCTTTTCTTCTCTTTTATGGCCTGTGGGGGGGGATATACAACCAGATCATTCCTCCTATACAGAAATACAAAATTCTACCTTTTAGTGAAAGTTGAGTATTACTCACTGGAAGTATGATAATAATAAACCCAATTCCAAAAATTCCAAGCTCAGACCTCTTTTATTACTGCAAATTTATAAGACCTTAAGAATCATGATCTTTCAGAGAAGATGGCACACTGTTGTGTTATGGTCTCCATAGGAACTATTCAAGCCTGCTCTATAAGGGGAAGTTGGCTGTAGACACTATGCAAAAAGGACAGGACTGTGTCCCAGTAAAACTTTATGAGCAAAACCAAGCAGTCTCCTGGTTTTGGGCTACTGTCGTTTGTCATTGACCTCTGATTTATATTGTTTTTACTGTATGCTGACAACATTGTCCAACTCCGCACTCTAAGATCCAAAAGAGAGATTTCTCTTTGATCATAATAAAAATGAATAGTTGTATTTCTGCTCATTTGTTTGCATCTGAATAAGCATGTAGGGGCATGGGTGGTTCTAAGTCTTGGCTGTTAGATCCAAAGTGTGGCCCTGATATAACGAGTTCCCATTTATTTCTATTTTTTGTGGTTTTTTTCCCTCCTGTTTTCATGCATGGAACCCAGAGGACAGTCTGTGAGATTCAGTTCTCTTGTCCCATCATGTGGTCCCAAGGACCGATCTCAGTTCAGCAGACTTGGCAACAAGTGCCTTTACCCCTGACATCTCTTTTTTGATAGTGGTATGGTGAAATTCTGATAAGAACCTCAGATCCTTGCAGGAAACAGCTGAAAGAATAAATAAAACAGGAGCCTATGTGTAAGAGTACTTACCTCCGATACCTTCATTCCTAACGGCAGATACACTTGTGATGAAAATCACTGCAACAGACGCAGACGATCCGGAGACCCTGAATTCTAAAGTCTCCTACAGAATTGTCTCTCAGGAGCCTGCAAATACTCCTGTGTTCTACCTAAATAAAGACACGGGGGAGATCTATACGACCAGTTTTACTTTGGACAGAGAGGTAAGTTAGTGTCACCTGTCACCCTCTTTTCTTAACCCTCTCTAGTTTCTCTACTCCCTCAATTTTTATGTTCTAATTTTAATTTTCTCTGTATTCCTTACTCATAGAATAACTCTAAGAATTATTATATAGGGATGTGCTGCCCAATATAGCAGTTACTAGCAAAGTATGCTATCGAGCTCTTGGAATATGAGCAGCCCAAGTTGAGGTGCGCTGTGTTCATATTGAAATGGGATTAGCACCAGATTGGGAAAACTTGGCATAAAGACGACAATTTTGCCATATGATTCAGACATGGGGCACAGCACAGTCATTGGAAGACAGAAGCAGGAAACTCCACAAGCTCAAGGCTAGCCTGTTCTACATAATCTGTCCCAGGTTATCCTTAGCTACCTAGTGAAACTCAGTTTCAAAATAAATGCCTGGCATGATAGCACAGGCTGTTAATCCCAGCACTCTGGAGAAAAAGGCTGTGGGATCTCCATGAGTTTGAGGTCAGCCTGGCCTCCAAATTAGGAGTTCCAGGCCAACCAGAGCTACATAGTGAGACTTAGTCTCAAAAACAAAATTAAAAAGTTCATGATAGAGAAAAGTCTTGGCCAGGCAGTGGTGGCTCATGTCTTTAATCCCAGCACTTGGGAGGCAGAGACAGGCAGATTTCTGAGTTCCAAGCCAGCCCGGTCTACAGAGTGAGTTCCAGGACAGCAAGGGCTATGTGGAGAAACCCTGTCTTGGAAAACCAGAGAGAGAAAGAGAGGAGGTGGGTGGAAGGGTCTTGTTTTAAATCTTAAAAATAATAATAATATTGAGAATTTGAACAGTTTCCTAGAAAGATTATTCTCTCAAACATTTTATTTTGATTTTATTTTTTTTAGCTTTATGTATATTGGTATGTTGCTTGCATATGTGTCTGGTACCACATATACACCTGGTACCTGCAGAGGTCAGAAGAGTGTGTCAGATCCTCCCCTGGGACAGCAATTACAAGTCAGCTGTGAGCTGTTCTGTGGGCACTGGAAACCAAACCTGGGTCCTCTGAGAAAGCTTCCAGTACTCCTAACCATTGAGTCATCTCCTCAACCCCTAACTCTCATGTTTCAATCAAAGGGAAAATAGATAATCTTTAAGAGCCACAGGCACAAGAATTTTTATAGCACAGAAAGGTAAAGTGTTGGGGATCCTCATATAACTGCAGTGCCATCAGTTGTAAATCTTAAGCAGGTATGTTGTGTCGTGTTTCAGAGCTAGCTGCTCACATGGGAAGGACCTCAGCCAACATTCCTATTGAGGACTTTGTGAAATTTAAGAATATGGCCAGTGACTCCTAACTTCTGTGGCATGCTCTTTCACATAAAACTGGAGTGGGGAAGTATTCCTTTGAGCGAGCCTCTCAAGTGTGACTCTTGAGCTGATATTCATGGCTGACACTTATCGGGTACTTACCTGGAGTATCTTATAAAGAAGATAAGCCACACTGAAACCCTGTGAGGCAAATCCAGTTCTTATTCCCATCTTACACTTAAGGAAACTGAGGTTTGAAAGGATTAAGCAACTGTCCAGCCAAAAGCTTCGGAGACACAGCTCCCTCCATCCACTGAGTGGTTCTGTCCTACACAGGACCCTCCCCCACTGATGTGGCTGCTGAGCCCCTGAAACCCCAGACACACTGAACGTAGTCCTGGTCAGGAGTCCACATACACGAAAAGGGTTCCTTTTTCTACTGTCTTGCTTCGTGCTGTGCTGTGGTTCTCATGTTTTCTCATATAGCTAAGGACGACCAGGAACCTCTGTCCCTCCTGCTTCCTCCTCCAGAAAAGGATATACTAGTTTTGGTTTGAGATTTTTTTTAAATGCTTTGAGTGACATTTTTGACATCTCAAGGCATCTGTCAGACATATTTCTAGTCTGGTCCTCCAGCCAAGTCTTCCTGACTTAGCGTTTAACTTGAACAAAAAATATAAGAGCAAAACAGAAGCAACCACACACCTCCAGGGCAGAGCAAACCGCAGCGCGAACAGCCCACCTTTTGTTTGAAGAGCTCATCTCAGGGCTACCCAAATCTCCCGGGCCTTTTTCTGTCCTTCTGTAAAAGCTGCATAGAAATATAAATGGCATCTCCACACCCGTAGTGGATGACCACAGAAGTGACTTATGAATGAACTAGATCACAGTCCATTTCCTAAAGATAAAGTGGCCCAAAACCAGAACAGCATCTTCAAGAGTTGTTAACATCTACTTCAGATGAGTCTTCTTCATTTTTTCTTGTTCTTCAGGAATACAGCAGCTATTCCTTGACAGTGGAAGCAAGAGATGGTAACGGGCAGATAACAGATAAACCAGTGCAACAGGCTCAAGTTCAGATTCGTATATTGGATGTCAATGACAATATACCTGTGGTGGAAAATGAAATGGTAAGTCCGTTTTACAGTAGACTTGCTATTCCTGGAATTGTAACTGAAAAATACATTATTGTATTCATAAAAGCTATGTTTGTGTTCTGCAGTATGAGGTGACAGTGGAAGAAAACCAGGTCAATGTAGAAGTCATGCGGATCAAAGTGACCGATGCAGACGAAGTGGGCTCCGATAACTGGCTAGCAAACTTTACATTTGCATCAGGAAATGAAGGGGGCTATTTCCACATTGAAACTGACACACAGACTAATGAAGGGATTGTGACCCTTGTCAAGGTAAGCCGTGAGTGTCCACAGTCCACCCAGGGTGGGACTGTGGTTATAGGAGAGACTAACGTGCCTTGAGTCCCATATTCTCACGGGTGCTTCACAAGGACATCAACTGGTACCAGCATTCTCAGAATCAGGAACAGCCTTCCTGGCACAAGTCATACAGAAAGAGGCAGTCACACTATAGTTCAGAGCCAGATCAGGAACTCAAATCCCAGGCACACAACATTACATGGCACACTTCCAGGCAGCATGAGCTTGATGGGCCAGGGCTCAATTACTTGCCTTTCAGAGAAAAATCTGTTGTTATTTTACTTGCAAGTTTTGTAAGGGCTGCAGTTTGAAAGAAAGTAACTTGCTCTCCTGTGCTTCCTGGTTATCAATGAAGGCAAAATTGAATTAAGTAGTTGTACTGAATATATGAAATTCAAGGATTAGCTCAGTGTTAGACGGCTTGCCTAGCATGTGTAAGGCCTTGGGTTCAATCTCCATTGTCAAATAAGTTAAAACTTGGTTGGATATAGTGACTTGTACCTATAATCTCGACACTTGAAGGGAGGACTGTTGAAATTTTAGGGGCAACCTAGGCTACATTATAAATTCCAGGCCAGCCTGGGTTATAAAGTGAGACCCCATCTTAGAAAGAAAGAAACAAAGAAAGAAAATGTAGATATGTTCTGTTCTCAAAACTTCCACAGGACTTTTTAAACAAAAATCCTAAAATGGCTTTGTCTATGTAACAAAATAAGGAGTAATATTAATATATTGTAATTGACTATTAGACTTCCCTGATTTTAAAATGAAAAGCAACATCTTTTAAATACTATTTCATTAAGCTGCAGGTAAAAAGTAACTGCAGACTTGTGTCACTCAACTTATGTGTGTTTACTCATAGGAATATATATTATAGAATCTATGTGGTATATACAGTGTGTACATTAGGGAAATCTAAAAGTATGATGTGATATGAATGTGTAAATAGAAAAAAAAGTTAACTTGAGGCTTCAGTTCTACTCTTTTTTTTTTTTTTTTTTTTGGTTTTTCGAGACAGGGTTTCTCTGTGTAGCCTTTGGCTGTCCTGGAACTCACTCTGTAGACCAGGCTGGCCTCGAACTCAGAAATCCGCCTGCCTCTGCCTCCCAAGTGCTGGGATTAAAGGCGTGTGCCACCACTGCCCGGCCAGTTCTACTCTTAATAACAAACAATGATATGCATTTAAAAACATCAACCCTTGTTTAAAGGGAAGACAAGTTTTTATGATTTGAAGAAATTAGTAATGGTACCAGAAATCAAACAAACTTATATAGAAATAAACACAATTTCAAACCAACAGTTGTAGGTCCCACCAGTGGCAAAAGCCAGTGTACACACAAGCCCATGGACACCCATGTTCCAGCAGGAACAGATGAATTATATACACACACAACCCCAGGTGGGAAGGCAGAATTCACACACACATGGAATGAAACAGGTGATAAATGACACGTGATTTATAGTTGAATCATCTACAAAAAAGGAGATGCAGTGACTTGCACCAGGAGAGGTGTAAATGAAAAAGGGTAAAGCTGGCTGGAGATGACAGAGATGATGCTCAGTAGGCAGGATGCTTGCCTGGCCTGTATGGCTCGGTCATGAGGTTAGTGCTGCCAGCACCATGGTAACCAGACGCAGTGGTGAGACATAGGAAGGAGAATGTGGAGTTGAAGGTGGTCCTTGGCTACGTAGTGAGTGTGAAGCTAGCCTGGGCTACATGAGATTCTGTCTCAAAGACCAAAATGTTTTAAGTAAAATTATTATTATTATAGAAAAACAACAGACTGAGAAAACTGCAAATGTGATGTCTTGGATATTGTAGGGAACCTTGGAGTTGGCTCAAGACACCACAAGTTCAAGTTCTCAGTACAAAGATTCTTTTGCTCCAGAGGGACAAAGGGCAGGGAATAAGAGACAGGGACAGGAAACAGGACTAGGGAGAAGAGGGGAGAACAAGGGAGAGAGAGCGGGATATTTGCCAGAGGAGACAAAGGACTGCCTCTGGACAGAGAGGAGACAAACATGGCCCACAGGCAAATGTCGGTTTATAAAGGTAAAAGAGGAAGTCCCGTGAATTAGGATTTTAATTTTAATCCCCATGTTAGGTGTTTAATTTTAATTGGGCATGTTAATTAAGTGAGCCAAAGGGGGTTTTTGCTTGCTGGGCTTCAATATTTTGATAGCTGGACCTCAGTAGTCAGCTTTAGGAGGAAGAAATAGAAATTTCCAAGTAAAGGAATAAAGCTTGAGGGCTGGTGTTTGGTTCAGAGGGACTGAGGTGCATATTCTGCATATCAAAGCAGACCTGGCCTCCAAGTTCTCCCAGCATTCCTTGGTCCCTACCTGACTTAGCCAGTCATCAACCTTGAACATTCCAGCCCTGTGGCTGAGCTCCCCTTCCACCAGAGGCCCCTCCCTATAATATCCAGACATTTTGGCCTCTTCAAGTGGCTCCTCTTCTTATTCTTATTCTTCTTCATCTTCT